>SKCR01037672.1:0-68395 GCA_019454045.1 Zanthoxylum bungeanum
TCAAATAAATTTCAAACAAATCGGCCTATCATCATTTTAGAAACTTTTGGGACAACTGTCATAAGGTGAACCCGTCCCAGTTTAAAATGGCACAACGAGTTCACGTCTTACGGCAAATAGCCCAACTAAATCCAATGATAATATTCCGAAGACAAGCACTCAAGGTGGCCCATCAATCACTTAGAAGCTTTTGGCCCAATAGTCATGAAATACGTTCTTGTCCCAGTTTAAATGGCCCAACAAGCCCATATCTCATGACAAATGGTCCAAATGGATCCAAACGGTGATGTTCCCAAACATAAGCATAGAGGGAGATAATGCAAACATAACAAATAATTTTTTTCATAATGGCCCATCAACATTTCAGAAGCCTTGGGCCTAATAGTCATACAGTACGACTTGCCCCAGTTTAAATGGCCCAGCAAGCCCGTATTTCTGACAATAGTCCAACTGCATCCAAATGAGGATGGTCCACAAGCACATACTCAAGGAAATAATGCTACTTTAACCATACAACTAGTCTATGGGTGGATTTGCAAGAGTATGGACAAAGGCTCTCACTGGCGAAGGATAGCCCACAACTAGGTCTCCCCACTCAGGGTTCAAGCGACCAAGTGAGTGTATCCCTTTTTATACACTAAGGTACGTGCCAATAAGCTATGGTGTGTGACGGACTGTCAAATGGATTTCCCGTTGTAGATCCCTCAGAGGGAAGGTGGAGCGAGGCTCACTTAAATACCCAAGCCTCTTAGGCTCTTATCGCTTGTTGTCAGGAATAAACAACGAGTCCTCCAATTAGTCCATCACAAGGCTACAAGTAGATGGCCATATAGGTGCCCTCACAGCTTTTCCTTCTGAAAGGTAGTGAATGAAGGAAGACACCAAACCATTACCTAGCCTCAAAGTGCCATTGATTAAACCCTCACTTATCCACTATAGACATGGCCAATTAAAACATAATCCCACTCATTACAAGACAATATTTCGGGGCCAATTCTCCAACCCCATGGAGTCGCCAGACTGTAGGACACAGAAACTGAGCGACGCCGTTCCTAGGCTCGCGGCCTAGTTGGGAAGGATTACATAACATGGAGTCGCCACCCGGTGTGAACCGGGACAAAGATTTAAGGCCGCACTCACCCCTCGCAAGGGAAGACCTCAAACCGTTGGGTTCGGAATGGTCCCTTACTTATGTCACTTGTAATGAAAGGATTCATGTAATAATTTAACTAAGCTTAAGTAACACTTATTTCCAATAGTATCATGCTTCTAAATTCTCATGTGTGAAATAAAACTCATGTACGCATTTCACATATATCTTATTACATTTAAATTTGCATGCTAAACATATATCAAGATAGCAACTAGCATACAACTTTACTTGCATATCACATTCAGAAAAAAAACACAAGCGCACATATTAACCATACAAGCACACATGGTAAGCATACAAGCACACATATGGCACTTTTCAAGTGGTACGTGGAATTGTAGCCCAAGTACAGACCGCACTACCGTCCATTCAGAATCGGCTACGGAATTTACGTCTGGGTTTCCATCCGATATACCGCAAGAAATAATACTCAAATGTTATCATGACACAAGCATAGGAATTGTAATACATCAACATATTTGCATTTATACATGTGGAGATAGCTACTAGGAAAACTATGCATGAAATCTAATGAAAGGACTCAGTTCAGTGTATTCGCGTTCGTGTAGCGTTCGTAAACGCGTTCGAACGGAAATGAAACAGAATGCTCACGTTCGAGTAGCGTTCGTAAACGCGTTCGAACGGAAATGAAACAGAATGCTCACGTTCGAGTAGCGTTCGTAAACGCGTTCGAACGGAAATGAGACCTGATGCATGATAAGGCAAATTTAATGCGCGTTCGAGTTGCGTTCGGGAACGCGTTCGAACGGACACGGACCTGATGCATGAAATAGGATGCAATAACAGAAAATAAAGGGGCGCGGTGAAGCACTGCCGTAAAGGTGACCTTTTGGGGCTCTTGATCTCTCAAAGAGAGGACCTTTAGACCAACATGCTAAGCCCATGCGCATCACGTCACACATACAAGACTAGAACCAATCACATCAACCAAGTATGCCCGATTGAACACATCTCACATCCAATCTGAACACACGTCAACCGGCGCGGCAAAGCATTGTGGAAAAGGGGGCTTTTAGCCCCTCTCCATAGGGGATCTCACATCACACTTACTAAGCCCATGCGCTCGATTGACTTATACATACGAAAATAAGATAATAATATCAAACTAAGTATGCTCGATTGAACGTATCTTGCGTCCAACCGAACATACATCAACCGGCGCGGCGAAGTAGTGTCACGAAGGTGGCCTTTTCGGCTCTTTGTCTCACAAATAGAGGACCTTTGGACTAACTCACTAAGCCCATGCGCTTGGTTGAATCATACAAAGATAAACAATATATTGAATTCAAGAGAAAACTAAATAATAAAAAGCAACACAACGAAAGAGAGATGGTGCCGTTTACTCAAGCGGTACGTGGAGTTGTGGCCCGAGTACAGATCATATTACCGTCCATTCGGAATCGGCTATGAAATTTATGTCCGGGTTTCCATCCGATATAACCGCGAGAGTTGACACATCTCTCATTCATCCAATGCCCACAACATATTACATCTCATAATTCATGCATATTTATATACTCAAAAATCACAACACACATTTTAACATTACAATCATACAAGAATACTTAATAAATAATGCGGAAAAGAAAAACAAGTGTGAAAGATACCCTCAGGTCTAACCTTTTAAGCCGTCTCTCGGACTCACGTTCCACGAAGATCGAAAGGGGGGTAAAGCTCCGCAACTTTTTTGGTCCCTGGTTCAACGTCCTAGCTCACTGCTTCGCTGCTTTGCTTATCGTTCGAACTCCGTTCTGCTCCTATTCGGCTCCTGTTTTGCTGCTCACTGCACGGGCTACCTGTTTCAATGTTTTCAAAGAACTATCCAAGTTGTGTGGGTTCTTAGTGCAATTAAAAGTGATTATTTTAAGGTTATCTATGTAGTTTTCTAAGTTACTGTTTTTTTAAGGATTTTGGGCTACTGTTTTAAGGTAATCTAGGAGGTTGTTTGGGCGTGTTTTAGAATTCGGCTATGGGTGAGTTTGGGTTCGGCTATGGAGGGTGGTCTTGTGGTGGTTTCTTTGTTTTCTTTTTGTTTGTGTATGAAGTGTTTTCTCTTGGATGTGTTTTGGGTGTGTAGAGAGAGTTTAGAGAAATTTCGAGAGAGCTTGGGTGTGAATTGTGTTGTGTGAAGGAGACGATGGCCTTGGTTAGGGGTTGTTTATATAGAAAATGGCTAGGGTTGACAAGGGAAGGGATCTTGTTTCCAAATTAGGAGAGGTGAGAAAGGCATACACAAGATTGAGGGGGGACAAGATATTTTAATTTAGGAAGTTGCAATATTTAATTTGTGTTGGTTTAGGAATATAAATATTTTATATTGGTAAATATCTTATTAGATTAGGAAGTCAAATATATGATTGGCTTTAATTGGTTAAGATTGATTTTAATTTGGTATGATTATATTTTGATTTAGTATGTGATTTGTTTAATTTAGGCATATCTTCTCTTTAGTTTTTGGTAATATTTTATTTAATTGGTAATGGTTTAAATGTTTTATTTTAATGTTTAATATTTAAATTAATATTTATTTATTTAATTTGGGATGTGTTTTATGGGCTTTGGGGAGCTAAATGGGCTGGGCGTGAGGCTAGCAGCAAAACCAGAATTACCGACACCGTTCGAACGCTCCCTCGAACGCTACACGAACGCCCGTAATCTGTTTTCCGTTCGAACGAAGTAACGAACGCAGCACCAACGAAGACAGTGAGCTTGTTTGTTCTGAATTTCCCCTTTCCGATATCCGTTTCCCGCGCTTCCGTGACTCAAAAGGTAGTGCCTCCAAATGAGGCTCATCATCGGGTTTCACATGCGAAAATGCAATGCCTACAGTCGCCCCCACTTTGATGGGACTTGTGTAATGTGCAACAGTGACAATCCTATCAAAGTTTTTGCAATGCATTTTCACTTACCTGGCTCGCCAGCTGCCACTTGACTTACCATGTGTTGAGTTGCGTTGATTTGGTGGTGAGGTGCTGCGACCCCTGGTTCATTCCCGAACCGTGCTCTATTTTTAGAACGCCATCTTCGGCATCTTTCGTGTATGTGCTCCATTTTGGAGCGCCATTTCCGGCATTTGTTGTGTGTGTTCCATTTTGGAACGCCATTTTCGGCATCTGCTGTGAGTGCTCCATTTTGGAGTGCCATTTCCGGCGTCTGTTGTGAGTGCTCCATTTTGGAGTGCATTTCCATTTCCGGCGTCTGTTGTAAGTGCTCCATTTTGGAGTGCCATTTCCGGCGTCTGTTGTAAGTGCTCCATTTTGGAGTGCCATTTCCGGCGTCTGTTGTAAGTGCTCCATTTTGGAGTGCCATTTCCGGCGTCTGTTGTAAGTGCTCCATTTTGGAGTGCCATTTCCGGCGTCTGTTGTAAGTGCTCCATTTTGGAGTGCCATTTCCGGCGTCTGTTGTAAGTGCTCCATTTCCTGAACTGTGCTGTACGAGATTGTGGCTCATTTTTGAACCGTTACTTGATGAGATGGTCTTTGCTGTTATAAACCTGTGAACACGAAACAAACATTGCATGTATGTGGTATGTATGCATGTATGCATGTATATGTATTATATTCCGATGGGTTAGGCCTTCCTTGGTCCATTTCTGAACAGTGCTTCAATTTCGGAGTGCCATTTTTGGCAAGTGATGAGATGATGGTCCATTTCGAACCGTGCTCCATTTTCGGAGTGCCATTTTCGGCGAGATGAGATGATGGTCCATTTCGAACCGTTGCTGATAATGATGTGGGCCCCGCCCCAAGAGTACTATACCCGGTAGAACTAATACTGAACCAATGTGGGCCTCGCCCCTCAGAATGCCATACCCGGCAGAGCTGATGCTGACATGGGCTTCGCCCCCAGACCGAGACTGATATGGGCCTCGCCCCCAGACTGATACTGATACTGAACTGATGTGGGCCTCGCCCCCAAGCTGATACTGATGCGGGCCTCGGCCCTGGGACTCATCCCCAAACTGATACTGATTCATTTCTGAGACTGACTGTACTGTTGTTGTTCCCGAAGATTCCCCGTGTTCTAAACATCACTGGATTTCATAGTGCCAATGTTGAATGTTTTTCTCAAATATACTCACATTGTAGAAGAGATTCAGCAAAATAATGTCTTTATTATTATTTAAAGAAAATGATTCGAACATGTAGACCAAGTCAATGTCTATATTAAAATGCATGATCAAATATACTAGGAGGGATGATTTCATCATTCGCAACATTGCCTTCTTTCTTGGCCTATGGTTCTCCACCGTTGTCATCCCATACTCCTATGGATGAAGCTGAGTGGTTGAGAGTTTGAAGGACAAGGGTTTCGGGTAGGCCGGAGTTGATCATGTAGTTGGGTAGGGATTTCTGTATGCGTTGGTTGTTCTCTTTCTGGGTCAGGTATTTTGTGAGCATCAATGAGGTTTTGGATTTCATGCCTAAGGCGGGTGCAGCTGTCAGTTTCGTGGCCTCTCCTTTGATGGAAGTGACAATACAAGCTTAGGTTAAGGTTGGGTGGGATAGGATCTGGAAGTGGTTTAGGCTCTAAGGGTTTTAGGAGTCCTTGTCCCTTCAACTTCTCAAGTACCTTAGATAACGGCTTCCCCAGGTTAGAGAAATGCCGGTTCTTGACGGTAGCGACCTCGGCAGTAGCGGTTTGGTCTCAGAATACCCCCCAAAAGTCCGCCTATTCTGGCCATAGGACTTTCTGTTTTCAGCCTCCTCTTCCTCAATATCCATGACAGTTTCCCTCAACTGTCGAAAATCGGAAATCATCGAAGTCATCCTCCTCAGCTTACTATAAATAGAGGGCTTGGTGCCCTTGATGATCATTTTGATTTGGTCCTTCTCAGAGGGCCGAGTCTGCATTTTCAGAAGCTGGCTTCTCCAGCGTCTCTACATACTCCTTGAAGCTTTCTTCCGGCTTCTGCTTAGTGTTCTCCAAATCACGGAGTGATAAGTCAATCTCCAAGTCTGTAACATACTGCTTCAGAAAAGCGTCAGCTAGTTCCTTCCAATCTTCCTTAACCTTCTTTTCAAGGCTATGATACCAAACCACAGGTGCCCCCTCGAGTGACATCCCAAACATCTTTTGGACTTGGCGCTGTGATAGGCCCACTGAACTCATAACAGACACATACTGACGGAGATGCACCCTCGGATCTCCATTCCCATTGAACTTAGCCAAATCCGGCATCTTAAACTGCGCTGGCAACTGCTCCTCGAACTTCATTGTCTCATAGTCTAGCAAATCTTCATTCTTACCCCTCATTTTACGGGTAACTGTTTCAACCTGATCCCGAAGCTTCTGTATCTCGGCCTGAGACCCAATCACTCTGTCTGTTGCATACTCTGCCATATCATCATCAAAAGCGGGGATATCATCCCCCAATCTGTTCGGAGATTCCTCTTGCCTCACATCCCCAGAATTAACCCCGGCACGAGACCCAGCTATACCAGCCATAGCAGTAGTCAAAGCCTGCAACTGTTCAGTGATCTTGGCGAGACCATTCTCTAACTGATCCATACGGGACACCTCATTATCGGATTCACTCATACTTGTTCTTTTAGTGAGTCTGGTTCCTTCTCTAACCCAAACGGTATCTATGGTGTCTTTTAAGACACAAGGATGTTAACAGGGTAATGTATGCATGATATGCATAAGAAAATATAACATTAAATCAAATAAAATTATCAAACAAATCGGCCTATCATCATTTTAGAAACTTTTGGGACAACTGTCATAAGGGTGAACCCGTCCCAGTTTAAATGGCACAACGAGTTCACGTCTTACGGCAAAGAGCCCAACTAAATCCAAATGATAATATTCCGAACAAGCACTCAAGGTGGCCCATCAATCACTTAGAAGCTTTTGGCCCAATAGTCATGAAATACGTTCTTGTCCCAGTTTAAATGGCCCAACAAGCCCATATCCCATGACAAATGGTCCAAATGGATCCAAACGGTGATGTTCCCAAACATAAGCATAGAAGGGAGATAATGCAAACATAACATAATAATTTTTTTATAATGGCCCATCAACATTTCAGAAGCTTGGGCCTAATAGTCATACAGTACGAACTTGCCCCAGTTTAAATGGCCCAGCAAGCCCGCATTTCTGACAATAGTCCAACTGCATCCAAATGAGGATGGTCCACAAGCACATACTCAAGGAAATAATTGCTACTTTAACCATACAAACCAGTCTATGGGTGGATTTGCAAGAGTATGGACAAAGGCTCTCACTGGCGAAGGATAGCCCACAACTAGGTCTCCCCACTCAAGGGTTCAAGCGACCAAGTGAGTATCCCTTTTTATACACTAAGGTACGTGCCAATAAGCTATGGTGTGTGACGGACTGTCAAATGGATTTCCCGTTGTAGATCCCCAGAGGGAAGGTGGAGCGAGGCTCACTTAAATACCCAAGCCTCTTAGGCTCTTATCGCTTGTTGTCAGGAATAAACAACGAGTCCTCCAAATTAGTCCATCACAAAGGCTACAAGTAGATGGCCATATAGGTGCCCTCACAGCTTTTCCTTCTAGAAAGGTAGTGAATGAAGGAAGACACCAAACCATTACCTAGCCTCAAAGTGCCCTTGATTAAACCCTCACTTATCCACTATAGACATGGCCAATTAAAACATAAATCCACTCATTACAAGACAATATTTCGGGGCCAATTCTCTACATCCCCAGTGGAGTCGCCAGACTGGGGACACAGAAACTGAGCGACGCCGTTCCTAGGCTCGCGGCCTAGTTGGGAAGGATTACATAACATGGAGTCGCCACCCGGTGTGAACCGGGACAAAGATTTAAGGCCGCACTCACCCCTCGCAAGGGAAGACCTCAAACCGTTGGGTTCGGAATGGTCCCTTACTTATGTCACTTGTAATGAAAGGATTCATGTAA
Source organism: Zanthoxylum bungeanum (assembly GCA_019454045.1). Taxonomy (NCBI): domain Eukaryota; kingdom Viridiplantae; phylum Streptophyta; class Magnoliopsida; order Sapindales; family Rutaceae; genus Zanthoxylum; species Zanthoxylum bungeanum. The sequence continues at coordinate 8,068 of SKCR01037672.1, forward strand.
TAATTTAACTAAGCTTAAGTAACACTTATTTCCAATAGTATCATGCTTCTAAATTCTCATGTGTGAAATAAAACTCATGTACGCATTTCACATATATCTTACATTTAAATTTGCATGCTAAACATATATCAAGATAGCAACTAGCATACAACTTTACTTGCATATCACATTCAGAAAAAAAACACAGCGCACATATTAACCATACAAGCACACATGGTAAGCATACAAGCACACATATGGGCACTTTTCAAGTGGTACGTGGAATTGTAGCCCAAGTACAGACCGCACTACCGTCCATTCGAATCGGCTACGGAATTTACGTCTGGGTTTCCATCCGATATACCGCAAGAAATAATACTCAAATGTTATCATGACACAAGCATAGAATTGTAATACATCAACAATTTTGCATTTATACATGTGGAGATAGCTACTAGGAAAACTATGCATGAAATCTAATGAAAAGGACTCAGTTCAGTGTATTCGCGTTCGTGTAGCGTTCGTAAACGCGTTCGAACGGAATGAAACAGAATGCTCACGTTCGAGTAGCGTTCGTAAACGCGTTCGAACGGAAATGAAACAGAATGCTCACGTTCGAGTAGCGTTCGTAAACGCGTTCGAACGGAAATGAGACCTGATGCATGATAAGGCAAAATTTATGCGCGTTCGAGTTGCGTTCGGGAACGCGTTCGAACGGACACGGACCTGATGCATGAAATAAGATGCAATAAACAGAAAATAAAGGGGCGCGGCGAAGCACTGCCGTAAAGGTGACCTTTTGGGGCTCTTGATCTCTCAAAGAGAGGACCTTTAGACCAACATGCTAAGCCCATGCGCATCACGTCACACATACAAGACTAGAACCAATCATATCAACCAAGTATGCCCGATTGAACACATCTCACATCCAATCTGAACACACGTCAACCGGCGCGGCAAAGCATTGTGGAAAAGGGGGCTTTTAGCCCCTCCCCATAGGGGATCTCACATCACACTTACTAAGCCCATGCGCTCGATTGACTTATACATACGAAAATAAAGATAATAATATCAAACTAAGTATGCTCGATTGAACGTATCTTGCGTCCAACCGAACATACATCAACCGGCGCGGCGAAGTAGTGTCACGAAGGTGGCCTTTTCGGCTCTTTGTCTCACAAATGGAGGACCTTTGGACTAACTCACTAAGCCCATGCGCTTGGTTGAATCATACAAAGATAAACAATATATTGAATTCAAGAGAAAACTAAATAAACAAAAAGCAACACAACGAAAGAGAGATGGTGCCGTTTACTCAAGCGGTACGTGGAGTTGTGGCCCGAGTACAGATCATATTACCGTCCATTCGGAATCGGCTATGAAATTTATGTCCGGGTTTCCATCCGATATACCGCGAGAGTTGACACATCTCTCATTCATCCAATGCCCACAACATATTACATCTCATAATTCATGCATATTTATATACTCAAAAATCACAACACACATTTTAACATTACAATCATACAAGAAATACTTAATAAATAATGCGGAAAAGAAAAACAAGTGTGAAAGATACCCTCAGGTCTAACCTTTTAAGCCGTCTCTCGGACTCACGTTCCACGAAGATCGAAAGGGGGGTAAAGCTCCGCAACTTTTCTGGTCCCTGGTTCAACGTCCTAGCTCACTGCTTCGCTGCTTTGCTTATCGTTCGAACTCCGTTCTGCTCCTATTCGGCTCCTGTTTTGCTGCTCACTGCACGGGCTACCTGTTTCAATGTTTTCAAAGAACTATTCCAAGTTGTGTGGGTTCTTAGTGCAATTAAAAGTGATTATTTTTAAGGTTATCTATGTAGTTTTCTAAGTTACTGTTTTTTTAAGGATTTTGGGCTACTGTTTTAAGGTAATCTAGGAGGTTGTTTTGGCGTGTTTTAGAATTCGGCTATGGGTGAGTTTGGGTTCGGCTATGGAGGTGGTCTTGTGGTGGTTTCTTTGTTTTCTTTTTGTGTGTGTATGAAGTGTTTTCTCTTGGATGTGTTTTGGGTGTGTAGAGAGAGTTTAGAGAAATTTCGAGAGAGCTTGGGTGTGAATTGTGTTGTGTGAAGGAGACGATGGCCTTGGTTAGGGGTTGTTTATATAGAAAATGGCTAGGGTTGACAAGGGAAGGGATCTTGTTTCCAAATTAGGAGAGGTGAGAAAGGCATACACAAGATTGAGGGGGGACAAGATATTTTAATTTAGGAAGTTGCAATATTTAATTTGTGTGGTTTAGGAATACAAATATTTTATATTGGTAAATATCTTATTAGATTAGGAAGTCAAATATGATTGGCTTTAATTGGTTAAGATTGATTTTAATTTGGTATGATTATATTTTGATTTAGTATGTGATTTGTTTAATTTAGGCATGATCTTCTCTTTAGTTTTGGTAAATATTTTATTTAATTGGTAAATGGTTTAAATGTTTTTATTTTAATGTTTAATATTTAAATTAATATTTATTTATTTAATTTGGGATGTGTTTTATGGGCTTTGGGGAGCTAAATGGGCTGGGCGTGAGGCTAGCAGCAAAACCAGAATTACCGACACCGTTCGAACGCTCCCTCGAACGCTACACGAACGCCCGTAATCTGTTTTCCGTTCGAACGAAGTAACGAACGCAGCACCAACGAAGACAGTGAGCTTGTTTGTTCTGAATTTCCCCTTTCCGATATCCGTTTCCCGCGGCTTCCGTGACTCAAAAGGTAGTGCCTCCAAATGAGGCTCATCATCGGGTTTCACATGCGAAAATGCAATGCCTACACCAAGAAACATGGGGAATGAGCAATGTCATGCCATCATGTTAAAAAGCGGTACTGAAATCAACAAAGATGTTGAAGCCAAAACAACTGTTGAGGAAGTTCCAAAAGAAACAAAGCAACAGATAGAGGAAAAGAAACAATGGAAAAAGAACAGATCACTCCACCTCCACCTTTTCCTCAACGTCTTCAGAAGAACAAATTGGACAAGAAGTTTTCTCGGTTCCTGGAGATCTTCAAAAAGTTGCATATCAACATTCCATTTGCAGAAGCGTTGGAACAAATGCCCACCTATGCCAAATTCATGAAAGATATTCTTTCACGAAAACAGAGATTGGGAGATTACGAGACAGTAGCATTAACAGAAGAATGCAGTGCCATCATTCAGAGGAACTTCCCCGAAGTTGAAAGATCCTGGCAGTTTCACTGTTCATTGCGTCATAGGAGAACATAACTTTGGTAAGGCTTTGTGTGATTTAGGTGCGAGTGTTAACTTGATGCGTTTCTCTATTTTCAAGAAATTACAGATTGGAGAAACAATGCCAACTTCAGTCTCTCTACAACTTGCTGATAGAACGCTCGTATTTCCAAGAGGCGTAGTTGAGGATGTGCTGGTCAAGGTTGACAAATTCATTTTCCCAGCAGATTTTATTGTCCTTGATATGGAGAAAGACGCAGACGTGCCAATCATCCTCGGGAGACCATTCTTGGCTACAGGTCGAACCATTAATGATGTACAAAAAGGAGAACTAACCATGAGGGTACATGACCAAGAAGTAACATTTAATGTTTGCAAGGCCATGAATTTCCCAGATGATGAAAAGAATGAGGAATGTTTCAAACTCGATGTGATATACAATACCATTCAGAACTCCAATGCAATGCAAAGTTCTACTGACAAACTTAAAACATGTCAATTGCCTGTGGAGCCTAAAGATAAAGCGTCATTTGTACTGAAAGAGCCAATTCTTGTACTACAAGCAACAGAAGAGAAAAAGTTCCACCAGCTCAACGAATTGGAGGAATTTCACAATCAGCCTTTTGATGATGCCAAATTGTACAAAGAAAAGGGCAAGAAAAGACATGATGAGAAGTTAGTGCGCATACAACTGGAACCAGGGCAGAAGGTACTGTTAAACAAATCAAGGGTGAAATTCTTCCCATGGAAGCCAAAATCACGGTGGTCAGGTCCATTTGTAATCACCAAAGTTTTACCAAATAGAGCCGTTGAGATACATGATCCTGACGCTAACAAAACTTTCAAGGTTAAAAACAAGCGTGTCAAGCACTACTGGGAAGAATCATTTGAGCGACAAAAAGAAAGTGTTACACTTTGAGATCCAGCTTAACGTTCGAGAAGCCAAGTCTGGCTGACGACTTTAAACTTAGCGCTCGCAGGGAGGCAACCCATGCAATTTGTGTATATATTGTGATCTGGTGTGTTTTATTTTTTTTGTGTTTAGTTTTTGCAGGTAAAGTCATTTCACGATCGAAGAAGCTCTCGCAAATCTTCACAAGCAATTTCCTTCTCTCCCTAAAAAATCTCTGATGAAAGTTTACAAAGCTCGTTTGGAACGGATGAGACTAATGATGATTAAAGGTATTCCTACTGACATTCGTTGGATTATTGAAGCACGGGTTCGATTGGCAGGTGAGTCTTCTGACTCTTTTATTTCACATCTATTTGGTTTAGGAAGAAACACCTATGTTAAAAATAGAAGAGCTAAAAGAATGGGTGTTTGCTATGACATGTAATACTCGTTGTCGTTCTTTAGGAATGATGTCAGATATCCGCGAAGACAAAATTAAATTCATTAGGGATGAATTGAGTAAGGAGTCTTTAGATGATATATCTTCGACTATTGAGACGCATCCTAGTGGATATGTACACATAGCCATTCGCAAATTACATACACAATTTCAAAAAGAAAGACAACAGTTAAGTCTTGGGAATCTGACTCAAAAAACCATGTTTGCCAATTTATAAGAAAATTGGATGGGAAATTAATAATGGATTTGGTGGAGTAATTAGTGGAGAAATTAATAATGGATTTGGTGGAGAATTTGATGGATGATTTGATAGAGGCAAAATTTTGCCTATAAATATCAAGCCATTTCATTTGTAAAATCCATATTTTCTTCTTTGAAATTCCTAATGAATAAATAAGAAGATTGTATCTTGTTTGTTTATTTACAACTTTCAGTAATTAATTTCCGCTTTCGCAATTTCTTTTCTTACTTTTCAGTTTTTACTTTTCGCAATTTACTTTTACGCACAAACCTTTTCTTTCTTTATTTTTGCAGTTTTTATTTTTCAAGCAATGAGGAGGTAAATCCCCCTTGCTGGGGTAAAAGGTAAAGCTTTTATTATTGCTATCTAGATTAATCTCCCTTAAATATAAAATATAAACTATTTAAAACCTGACTTAATGAGAATACCGCTATATTGGCCGGTTGGAAATTAATTATAAATTGGTTTTAACCTGACTAAGTATGGATACCGCCTGGTTGGTAATTAATTATTAATTTGACTTAATCAGGATACCGCCTATATGGCTGGTTGGTAATTATCACGCCAAAGTTAATATATTATATTAAGGGAGATATCTAAAATAGTAGTAATAAAAGTTGATCCTCTAACCCCAGCATTTTCTTTTATTGTACTTTTACTTTATTTAATTTCAGTAATTTACTTTTCAGCAATTTACTTTCAGTAATTTACTTTTTTTTTTTTTTTTACTTTTTACTTTTTACTTTTTACTTTTTTTTACTTTTCAGCAATTTACTTTTCAGTATTTAATTTTCAGAATTTACTTTATGTCTTTTATTTTATTTAAATTTTTACTACTCGTAAATATGTGTCGTAACTAAGCCAGTTATCTGGGGTTGTGATGAAATCCAATATCACTGGTTTATAATGGGTTAAATTATAGTTTGGGTAATATAAAGGTTTATTTATTGAGTTTTAATCTTAATGCTTTTTATTAACTGGCCATTAATAAAATTGAACTGGTAAACTTAAAATGAACTAGACATAGAGATTTTAAGTTTAAGACCTTAGACTCAATAGCCCACGATCTTCCTTGAGGATAGATAACCCTTTAATAGATTTCCTTACAGGATAGGAATATACCTGTCGGGCGGGGGTAGCCATAATTGGAACTTAATCTTAATGAATCCAGATAATTTGGTTGACATAGACATATGGTTCAATTGGGTTATACTGGATATTTGTAGTTGACCATCGGAATAGGCTTTTACATAATTTAGTGTTCCAGGTTAATAAATCAATATTTTATCCAACTATAAGATAACCACTTCATCTTTAAAATGATATTGGAAGAAATCACAACCCTAGATAGTTTTTAATATTGAATTTTCTTAAAACCTATTTTCGACAATTTTATTTACTTGCTTTTAAATTTAGAATCGTCACCAGTTCAAATCAATCAATCAACCTGTTAGATACTAGTAATCATTTGACCTCTTATAATTAATAGTTTAGATATTAAGTCCTCGTGGGATCGATATTTTTATACTACTTGAATGATACGTGCGCTTGCGTTATACGTGTGTGTTTACTCCGGTCAACCGTTCTAATAAGTCTCTATATGTCAACTGACCTAATTGAGAGAGGTAAATTGAGCTTTGATAGTATCATCTGTCTCGTATGTCGACCCGAGGAACGAAAATAGGTTCACAGGTCGACCTGTATCAGAGTCATGTGACGTATGTCGTAGGTGAGAAGATAAGCTTCTAGAAGACTAATAACGACTATGGAAAAACAACGATTCTCATTGGAAGTAGCTCATGTCAGCTGCCATAGACCGGTGAAGTGGTAGGGAGGTGGCAGAGTAGAGCCGCCATAGGCCGATGTAATAACAATGAAATGGTTTGATCTGATTTGCCAATTTAAGGATAGTTGATGAGAGTTGTGACGAAATTAATGGCAATGAGACATGGGATGACGTCAAATGCGGTGAAATAGTGAATTTGGGAGCCTATATAAATGTGTTGAAGTCTCAGATTGAAGGGTTAGTATTTTTATATCTCACAACTTATAAAAAGCTAAAAACTAAAGAACTAGTGATAGAGAGAGAAAGCTAGCCAATCACCCATTGAGAGAATTGTACCGGCTTATGTAAGAACCGATGTGTTTTGTTATTTTGAGTTCATTTTTCCATTGTAGCTCGGGTCGGTCTTGACCCCGAGCAGTAATAAAATACCCTATATTTCTCCCATGGACATAGGTAGGAGTCACTATCTGCCGAACCACGTAAACTCTGTGATTTATCTGTCTACTTGCTAAGTTTTCTTTGGATCCCAACTAACCAAATAAATTCACTATTGATGGAGGTTTATTTGAGGGATGAATTTCATATTTTGCCTTTTGAACGAAAAACAATCGTCAATAATTAACGTTGTCTGTGGTGACCAGTATAAAAAGCAACACAACACACTAAAATAATGGCAGAAAATGGGAATAATAGAGCTCTGAAGGCCTCAACGTCGGAGTGGATCGAAAAGATAAAAAAAGAACTTGCGATTAGAAAGGGAAAATATCTGAAAAGAAAGGGAAACAACTCAGGCCTTCATGAAAACCGTGATGGAGAAAATCGAGAATTTGGAAAGGAAAACATGAGAATAGGGACAAACGGAGCCCAATAGATGGAGAAAAGAGATTGCTAGTGGGAAGAGAGTAGCAGAAGTTGATAGAGATCGAGAAATCGGGAGAAAGAACTCCCACAAAGTGAGGTCGGTAATTGTGGCTAGTGTTGCGCCAATAGAGGGGCCTCAGGAGAGATGTGATAACAAGAAGCCCTAGAATCGTCCAGTAACAGTCATTACTTTGGGAAAAGTGATATAGAGCGTTATTAGGAACACGAGCATGGAGCTCCAAGTGGCATGAGATATCATGCTCGGAGGAACAAGCATGAGGAAGCCTTTAGCCAATGGCAGGAGGACACTGAGAGCCAATTGAGAGACTGGTTCTAGAAGTAAATGAAGAAATGAGAGATGAGCACGCGAGGAGGGGCTCGAGATAATCAAGATATGGAGACAACATCTCATTTCAACAATGAGGTAATTGAGGTGGATTCCCAATGAGGTTCTTCATACCCGTGATGGACATCTACAATGGTAACACATACCCTAAGTCCCATATTGAAAAATTTATTTTACTCATAGAGATTCAATGCATGGTTAATGAGGCGGTCTGAAAGGTATTCTCACTAACATTGGGAGGACCGGCCAGGTTATGGTTCATGAATTTGACTCCTGGTAATATCAGTAGGTTTTTACAGCTAAGAAAGTCTTTCATGTGCCATTTGAAAAAGGCATGCGCACCAAGGAAGATGGTCATGTCAGTAATGACTATGAAGTAGTACGATAACGAGCCGCTAAAATCTTCATCGACAGATACCATAAATTGGTATTAGAGATCGGGGCGTATGAGTCCCCAGAAATATTGGAGAACTTTAAAGGGGCCTTAAGAGTTTGGAGATTACCGGGTTGTTTTCTAACTGGTGGAGTTGAGTCGGGATAAGGCCAGCATCGGCAAAAGGAGATGGGTTGATGAGGTCTCTATAATGACCTCATATTGAGATGTATGTTTTACCCTCTCTCTGAACTCATGATGAATCTTTGGATGGTCACCCCAACAAGCTATCAGGGGTACAAGGGTGTTAGTACGGTGAAGCTTTGAATTCTAAGTAGAGGAAAGAAGGAAAAGAGTACGAGTTGTTACCTATAACTCCGAAGACGGTCGGTACAGTATTCTCCTCATCGGAGATGATCTGGTTTTTACCCCATGCCCTCTCGACCCAGAACCACATGTCCTTGAAGTTCTTGTCGGTGGCTGAGAGGTGAGTAATTAAATACTTGCCACCAGCATAGGTGGACAAGTAATACCAACCCTTGTATTTCTTAGAGTTGATATTCAATCGGTAAAGCCTCTTCAGGTTTTCAACCTATGGCTCGCCCAGCTCGGCTCCAGATGACATAAAGTCTGACAAGCACCATCTACCCGTTTAGGTTAAATTAGCATGGGGCCAGGTTCTTTGCTGCCAAAATCTTGGTAAAATACCCTTGGAAAGGCAGACACAGACCCATATCAAAGAAATTCGTGTAAAAGGAAACTTGATCGCCACTTGGTCGGCTTGACTAATCTCATTCATCAGGAATGTCCAAACTGATTTGCTCAGGAATGTTGAATCTCTCTATGAGCTGGTTCAGTTCAGCATGGGTGATGGTAGAGGCTATGTCCATGTCCAGGTTGTTGAAGTCCAATGAGGGAAGTGTCGGCTCAGGTCGGGCTATTTTTTATATAAGATTGGTTTTCTACTTTTGAGGGGGTCAGTGTTGTGTCATAATCATTGTCTCCCACTGATTCTGAGCTTCCCACATCGACTGGCTCAGTTGGACGTGGGGCAGGTAAGTCAGGAGGCAAAACGTCAAGGGGAGTTACAGAGGAGGAGTTAGATTCTGACATTCCTAGAAATAAATGATTTGAACAGTATGGTCTGTAAAGTTAACCTAATCCTTGTTTATAATTTGTATGGGCCTATTCGAATTATTAATTGGGCTTATGTTTACCTAGGGTTTACTATGTCATCCCTACCAAGTGCTAACCCTATAAAGCTATAAAAACCATAACAATGGTAAAATAGTGAATTTGCAAGCAAGAACATAGCCAAACACTGAAAACCAACCTGATATATTCATGCCAATCTAAACCCACCACATACTCCAGAAACACATATGAATGATATAAACCCACAAATAAGGCATTCCACACGAACGCAAACACCCATAAACCCAGAAATACAAACCCATAATTGCAATAAACCCACAAAAAATCAGAAAACATGCTACAAGTTCATCATATTTTTCGTACATCAGTTGTAAATATAAAGTATGCTCAGTGTAAAGGAAATAAAAATAGCGTTGATGAGTACTTACTTGTGTATTGGAGATAGAGATTGAGTGATAAAGGTTGATTGAAAGAGCTCGAAGTTGTAGAAGATGCTTGAGGCCATTGAGAGCGTTTAGAGAAGATGAAGCTTGTAAAAGCTGAAAGATTAACAGAAGTGGCCTTTAAATAGGCTACACGGGCAGATATTGGTCGTGGATTTGGAATGAGAGGAGCAAATTAATGACATGTGTTGCATTGATCGCAGCCATAGAATTCAAATTAAGGGCTCAGATGAGAGCCACAAGCTCTGTTCATCTCAGCCACCCGAGTTTTGGCGAGCAAGTCACAGATATGTGACACTTGGCACATTGGGAAGACGAAACACAAAAGGATTTTGTGGATGTGATGGGCATTTAAGATAGACCATTATGCCATCACATATTCCTGTAGACCATTATGCCATCACATATTCCTATGGACGTTTCAAAAATCTTATAAGTGCCTTTTCAAATTACGATGAAAGAAAGGCAATCGTCACAAAAGGGCATCTTTGGTAGTATGTAGAACAACTCGTCCCAATGAGGATGACTGATAAGTGCGGTTTTTATCTACTTATTTCTATATTCTTAGCTTATAATTTTGTTTGGGTCCATGTCATTTAATGTATTTTTAGTGTCCTTTATGTTTTATTTGTAGGGAACATTGCAACATGGATCTTGGGGAAATTTGACTTGTTTTGGGACCTTACGAATGAATCGAAAGCACGCGAGAAAGCTAAAAACGCAAAAATAATCAATCCTGAAAAATTTCCTGGAGTCTCGACGCCACTCATAGGCGTTGTGACGCCCCTTCAGCATCTAACATAGTAAAATTCAGAGAGAACAACGTCGCAATGCCATTTTTCGACGTCGCAACGCTGCGGCAGACACCTAGAAACATCATAAATCAGGGTTTTACACGTATAAGGACTCTATGACTTCCCTATAAATACATAAGCTCGTCCAAAATCCTAAAAATGAGGCTAATATACACCTCAAGACTGAAAACGCATATTTTTAGAGAATCCAAGGAGGAAGATTGAAGAGCGACAAGAGGAGACGAAGACGGTGACTTCCGAAGACGAAGGAATTCAATTCGGGTTTAATCTTCTAGTTTCTATCTTTAAAATCTAATGGTTTCCATTATGTTCATGACATTACTTTCATTGTTTTTATCTTTAGTCATGAACTAACTTCATAATTCTAGAGGATGATATAGCCAATGATTGAACCTATATATTATTTGCCAAATTGAGTTTTATGACATTTTGAATCAGTTTATTTATATTCTCTTACGTTTAATGTTTCTTGTTGTTGGCCACAAATTAAGATGATTGATAAGTGCACGAAAGTGTAAAGTTAAAGAGAAAAATAAGATATCAATTGTATTAAGCAAATAAGTTCATCCAATAATAAATAACAAGAATAAAATAGTTGAATACAAGAGTTCATCCTTAGATTTTCCTTAGGAGATTAGTTCTCCATGTAGAAGAAAGAAACAACGTTGATATATCGGAGAGACATAATCATTGGCTTCAAGTTCTTCATTTTTGTCTCTTAATTTTATGTTTATGGCTCTTGTTTCTGAGTTTTTTTCCTCTCTTTTTCTCCTCCTCCTAGGGTTTGGACGAAGTTGGGTTTATATAGAAAAGCCTCAAAGTCATTGTGCGCATCAAACATATCTAAAATAAGGGTTTTGAGGCGTCCAGGGAGCCGCGGTGCAGGTCTTTGGGCACCGCGGCACTCAATCCTTTGGAAACTCTATGGGAGCAGCATCCTGGGGCGCGTCGTCATTTTTGCTCTTTCCTCGTACTTCTGATGCTTCCGTTAGGTCCCAAAACATGGTTAATTGATCTAATCTTTTTGTTCCATTACTTTCTAATAACAAAGCAGAAAATAAACTCTAATTAAGATTAAATACAAGATAATTAAGTCGAGTTAGCAGTGTTCAAAGTACACTTTCATGCACTTATCAATTATGAATGTTTAGAATCTATCGATCGGGAGATAGGGATTTTGAATAAGATCTAGAGGATATAACCGATGAGTTTTATAGAGTTCGGGAGAATCTATAATTCCTTTGAAGTCGTTAACACAGAATCACAAAACATAATAAATTGTTAATTACTAGATTTTTATAAGGATATCGAAGTCGGTAATTAATAATATTTTCACTATTGCTCGGGAGAGGGAGTGAAATACTTTAGGATTCTTGGCTTATACACTACTAAACTGAATAATAGTTGATTGGCATAACAAATACATATGGGACAGCTAGGTAAAATGAGACTCTAGAATCTCTATTATCCTTGTTTCTCCTCATTAAACATTTTAATATTTTGTTTATTTATCTTTTAGTCTTAATTTAGATTAATTTAAGTTGCTTTCTAAATAAAGTTAGGATTATTAATTATAGTACTTAATGTGAGTTGAACACAATCCCTGTGGGTTCGGCACTCTACTTATCATTTAATAAAACTTGACACCGTATATTTACGGTACGATATAAAATATCACAATAAGCTTTTGGCATTGTGTCGGGGATTGTTAATTTAATTCACATTAATATTATTACTAAGTAACCTTATCTTTAATTAGATTTTTATTTTTATTCTTAATTTATTTTAATTTTTAATTTATTTATTTTTATTTAATTTTTTTGTTTGCCTTTTTGTGCCTCAGTGAATGCGAAGATCCACAAGTCTCGACTCGCTAATGTTTGATCCTAAAATAGAAAGAACATCGAGAAGACTAAGGAAAGAAAAGACACTTGAAAAAGAAACATGGCGGCTGAAAACTGAGAGAATAATCTACGCCAGGTGGCAATCTGAGATCATTTCAAGCCTGTCATAGACGATAACTATTCTGGGATTGTGCACCCACCAATCAATGCTAATAACTTTGAGCTTAAACCTTCATTGATCAACATGGTGTACAAGAATCAGTTTGGGGGTTTAGTTGTAGAGGATCCCAATGTGCATTTAAGGATGTTCTTGGAGATGGCGGATACCATAAAGATGAATGGCGTGACTAAAGATATCATCAGGCTACGCTTGTTTCCATTCTCTTTAAGAGACAAGGCGAGAGGTTGGCTGTAATATATTCCGATGAGGAGTATCTTGACATGGTAAGATATGATATAAAATTTCTGGTGAGGTTCTTTCCACCAGCTAAATCAACCCAACTGAGAACAGAAATTAGCATATTTAAGCAGTTGGAGGCCAATAACCTGTATGAGGCATGAGAGCGCTTTAAAGATCTACTCAGGATATGCCCACAACATAATTTCAAAGACTGGGTTCAGATTCAGTTATTCAACAATGTGTTGAATGGTATTAATAGAACCATGGTCGATGCAGCTACTAGAGGAATCTCATTCAAGAAATCATCTGAAGATGCCTATGCTCTACTGGAGGAGATGGAAATTAACAATTTCCAATGGCCAATTGAACGCACTACTGTGCCTAAGGTGGCTAGTATATATGAGGTGGATCATATTGTTACACTTACAGCTCAAGTGTCATCCCTCACGACTCATCTAGCAGCATTGACCACTCAACAAGGCCAACCATCTATTGAAGCTGCTGCTGCTAATAGAATGATCTTACCAGACATAGGATATGAGCAAGTCCAATATGTGAACAATCAGAACTTCAAAACTATAGAGGCAATCATATGCCTAACTATTACAATCTGAACTTGTCATATGCCAATACAAAGAATTTCTTGCAACCTCATACTGGCTTCAACAATCAAAGATCAGAGCACAAACCTTCCGTAGAAGATCTCATGAGCACATTATTGCGAAAACTTCAGAGAGGTTTGAGAAGAACGAGTCGAGGCTGAACAACATTGAAAGACATATGGGCAATATAGGGGCAACGATGAAGTCCTTATAAGTGCAGATTGCTTCTTCCATGACTAATCAATAGAAAATGGTATTCCTAATAATACTGAAGTCAACCCCAAATAGCAGTGTCAAGCCATAACCCTCATGAGCGAGAAAGAGATTAAAGACACCTCTCAGGACCAAGACAGTCAAGGTAAAAAAGTGACATTTCATGAGGAAACAGTAACTGAGAACAGTGCAGTGCGCCTCCATATAGCCATCACCCATCCCGAAGACACCTTTTCCATACCCTCAACGTTTTCAAAAGAAGAAATTGGATGCTCAGTTTGTAAAATTTCTAAATATCTTCAAAAAGATCCATATAAATATCCCATTCACAGATGCTTTGGAAAAAAATTCCAAATTATGTGAAGTTTATGAAGAAGATGATGTCTAAGAAGATGAAGCTGACTAATTTTGAAACAGTAGCACTCACAGAGGAGTGTAGTGCCATTATATAGAAGAAGCTTCCTCCAAAGTTGAAGGATCCTGGTAGCTTTACTATTCCATGCACTATTGGGAATCGATATTTTGGTAAGGCGCTATGCGATTTGGGTGAAAGTATCAATCTCATGCCCTTATCCATCTACACGCAGTTGGCATAGGTGAGGCAAAGCCAACCACAGTCACATTGCAGCTAACAAATATATCTCTCACCTACCCGAGAGGAATAGTAGAGGATGTGTTGGTAAATGTGGATAAATTTTACTTTCCTGTTGATTTCCTTGTCCTCGATATGGAAGAGGATCATGACGTTCCAATCATCATGGGAAGACCTTTCTTGGAAACAGGCAGAGCGATCATTGATGTGCAGAAAGATGAACTGAAAATAAGAGTTCAATATGAAGAAGTCACCTTTAGTGTTTTTAGAGCAATGCCAAGCCCTCAATGTGATGAAGAATGTCACGGGGTAAATATCGTAGAGAAGGGAGATGCAAACACACAGGGTGAACCAGTATTTCAGCAACCTATGAGCATAGTGTAGCCGTTCATAAAAGATGATTCTACACATCCAATCATGAAACCGATCCCAAAACACCATAAAAAGAGGAAAAGAAGAGTCAATGCTCACTTAAAGATGATCTCGGGAAGCTCAAAAAGTGGTCAAATCAATTTTTCCACATATGCAGTCCAAAATTCCAACCATCAATAGACCTTAGAGGACCATCGCCAAGCTATCTTTTTCATGTCATAACAACCAGTGGATACCAAAAAAGAAAGCACATGATACTACCCGGTCCGCTACATTGAAGCCACCATGACTACTTGGGTGGTTGTGTCTGGCTGAAGACGTTAAACTTAGCGCTAACGGGGAGGCAACCCTTGTTGGGTTTCTATAAAGTCCCAAGATCGATTTCAAGCAAGAAACATGTGTGAAATACAAAGAAGCATGTCAGAATCATACTTACATTGATCGGTTATGCGATGCGTTGACACAAAAAATCTTCAAAATTTTGGCTCCTTGAACTCTCGGCTTTCTCCAAATTTTGAGCTCAAAATATCGGCCATGGTAGTTCACCAAGCTCCAAGCTTCGTGTTGTAATTCCATGCTCACAAGTTGGTTTCCCTATCACCTTAGGATGACCCATTCATGTGCTAGCATTGGAAAATTTGCCACAAATCTTCCATTTTGTTCCTTATGGTTCTCGACAATGGCGAACCAAAAAAGAGAAAAATAGCCCCTTGGGCGTGAGTGGAGAGAGAGATGAAGAAGAAGTGTGTTAGTTGTTTTTGTGTAAATGTTTTCTAAAAACATATACCAAAATTGCTTACAAAATTTTGGTCAAAGCTTTTCCAAAAAGCTTAACAATTTGGAGGCAAAAAATGCATTAAATGCATTCAACAACCACCATCAAATATTCACATCAATCAATGATGACAAGCATCACTTCACTCAAAGTGATGTGACTTCCATAACTTGATTGACTAGCGATTTGACGCTTGATGTGACTTATGGGCCGCACTCAAATTCGAAATGCGAGTGGGCCCGCAAACACTCCCGGGCTCGGGTTCGCTAATTCTAAATTAACAAATTTTCCGTTGCGGCGTAATTAAATCTAATTTAATTAAATAATTGTGCCTAGCAAAATTACTATTCACGTCGCTAATGAATTAATTCTAAATTAACTCGTTCGCCCGAATTAAAATCTAATTTTAATTCCGCGTCGAAATCCAATTTCGTATAATATATTGAATATATTATTTTATCGATTAATTCCAAATTAATCTACTCTCTCTTTTAATTAATATTTTATCCCAGATAAAATATCTCCGTAATTAATCCAGATTAATTTTCTCTCTCATATACTTAATCCCAGATTAATAAAGTGTGAGTCATACGTCATCGGTGAATCTTCGGGAAGCGACCAATGAGATCCCCAGATATGTTGGCAGTAAATCCGATCGTCGGACTATCCGAACACGTAAGTACATAGTACTACGTTTTTAGCGATTTACAAGACATGGTTGGCTTCTAGCAAAGCACCGTGCCTACCCAATTCTCCAGAAATATTCTTACTTGAATATGTGATCTATATCAGGCGTAGTATACGTAGTATTGCGTATTTCGATCCAGCATCAGATGTCACGTGCAAGGCCTGGGGCTGGAAGTGTGTCTGCCCCGTACGAAGCACATAACAGATCTCTGGTAACTAGTCTCTATAATCGGATAAACATGACATAGTCATAATATCCCGATAGCTGCAGCATATAAGAGCACCAGTTCCCTATCCTACGTGATCATCATCTCCATTATGACTGGAGTGATACTTCTGTCTCGACATCACACCCAATACACTACGATTCTCAATATACCCGGAAGAGGCGTACACAGAACCTGTTAAAGCCCTAGACGACCAAAACCAAAGTATATTGATTGTCGCAAGTATTAGCGGTGCAAGTCTCAGGTTAAGACCAAATACACCTACCCTGATTCGGACTTCCATAGACACATAGTCATACTACCAATGGAATTCTGAGGGGTCTATCCAGAGCGAAGCTGTTTCCATACCATCGGTAAACACAACCTCCTATTACACTTGCATGAGTATCCTATACCCAAATATATGAGAACTATGCCGTTATGCTCCCACAACGCGCACAAGTGTAATACTAATCTATTCCACATTATCAATGTCCAATCTCGATAATACTACGACTAGGGATATTTAATGATTAAACCTTCGTGGATTGATACTGTCTCATATCATCTAAATCCGGAACTAATCATATGGACATTCTATCATTTATATATCTTGGTAATCTAATTACAAATGACAGAAGAGTAATTTCCTTTGTCACATAGTTAATTTGTACAACAACACCATGATATGTACAAATAGTGATGCTATGGGTCATAATTGTCCAACAATCTCCCACTTGGCCTATAGCCAATCACTCAAGTGTCCTACACCCAAACTATGTACGGTTCGCTCAAACTTCTGCTGAGAAAATGCTTTCGTCAGCGGATTTGCATGATTATCATTTGATGCGATTTATTCGATCATAACATCGCCACGATGTATGATCCGAACGACTCAGATGAATATCGAAGTATTTATTTGGATCGTTGATGAGACCATTAATTCTTTAGCCTGTGCTGTAGCCTAGCTCAGCTGCTAACAGAACTACTCCTAATCTGATTAGGATTATTATCGACCCAAATGGCTTCTATGTTGCCTCAGTTGCAGCAATATTTCGCTATCGTTGTTTATTCGGTAACAGTATCTTGCTTGGAAGATTTCCAGTTCACTGTTCCGTTATTCAAACTTTATAGTATCCTTTATTACGACTTATAGTCATTTTTATCGGTTAGGAAACTTGCAGCAATGAACCCAGTGACTTCAAGTTCTCATTCTCCATAGCTTAAGAAAGCATCCTTAGTTCCTCTAAGACTAAATGATGTTCTTAACATCAATCTGGTGACTATCATATGGATTGGCCTGATCGTGACTCCATATGCTCAAAACATATGAGACACCAGGTCGCGTACATATATTTCAATGTACGAGTTCTCGGAGAGTATTAACAACTTTAAATATATCCAGTAGATCTTTATTCCTAGAATAAAAGTTGTTTCTCCCAAGAATTCTACGGAGAATTTTTATGAAAGCCAAGCTTTCACCGATTGTATTATGGGAATATCATTTCCAAGAAATGACATGTCATCATTACTTAGGACAGTCATTGTCAGTGCGCTCCCACTAACCTCATTTTATACACAAGAATCATTTTCATTTTAAATTAAATCATACACCATTATGATTGCATCAAAACGACAATTCCAAGAACGATATGCTTGCTTCAATCCATAAATGGATCGAATAACTTGCAAACCTTGTTTGCTTGTTTTGGTACAACAAAACCGTCAGGATGTAGTAAACATCCTCCAAAAGGTTTCCGTTAAGGAAAGCGGTTTTGGCATTCAGCTGCCATATTTCATAAATGAAACATGCAGCATTAGCAAGCATTATCCAAATGGATTTAACCATGGCAACTGTTAAAAGGTTCCGTCGTAATCGACACAATGTTGTTAATGATACCTTTTCGCTACAAGCCTAGCTTAGTACGTTGGTATGTTGCCATCCATGTATGTCTTCCTTGAAGACTTATATAGTACCAATAGGCACAATGCCTTCTGGTACAACAATCAGTGTCCAAACTTAGTTGGTGTACATGGAATCCATTTCGAACATTATGGAATTTTTCATAATATGGAGTCGATACCTTGTATCACTTCCTCATACATAGTCAGTTGGTATTTGATGAGTGATAAATGTATCACTATTTCTCACTCATTTAACTTGATATTTTGTATAGTTTCTTGACTTTTGTGATATTTTAATGTGTTTTGTGTTATTTTGCAGCTAAATAAAGATTCAGGACATTTTGGAGGTGATTTGGAGCAAAACTGTGAAATTTGGTGATGAAATTGGCAAAAAGGGTATTTGTGGTTTTTGGCATCCCGACCCGGTATTTTGGTAATTTTGGACATCCCGACACCGAAATAAAGTTTCAAGATATTCTGGAGGTGATTTGGAGCAAAATTGTGAAATTTGGCGAAAAGGGTATTTTGGTAATTTTGGGCATCCCGACACCGAGGGTATTTTAGTAATTTAACCACCATGCCACGTGTCAAAGATTCAACGAGCCGTCATTTTTAGCACACCATGCCACGTGTCGAAAATTCAGCGATTCAAAAAAAAATAATAATAAAAAAATAAAAATCAGAAAAAAATAATAAAAAATCAAAAATCAAAAAATAATAATAAAAATTAGATTTTTTTGCCTATAAATAGATTTCGAATTTTTAGTTTCAAATGTACCAAATCCTCTGTAAATCCTTATAAATAAATTGAGAGTTCTTCATATTTCTTCTTTTATTCAGTTTTATTTCGCTTTGTAGTAGTAATTCTAACCATCCATGAGGGGGGTAACGTCTCTATGCTGAGGTAATAAGGTAATTCTTTTACTTTTGCTATTTAGATTAATCTCCCTTAAAATATGATATATAAACTATTTAAAATCTGAATTAATAAAAAGATACCGCCATTCTAGGTCGGTTGGTTATTCAATTTAAACTGGTTAAACCTGACTTAATGAGGATACCGCCATTCTAGGTCGGTTGGTGGTTTAAATTTTATTCTGTTCCGCCTTATGGCTGGTATATTTGAATTTGACTTAATCAGGATACCGCCATTCTGGACGGTTGGTTTAAAATATCACAAGTTAATATATTATTATTTATGGGAGATATCTAAATAGTATATAGTAGAAGTTATTTCATTTTACCTTAGCATTTCATTTATTTATTTTAATTACTTTCTGCAATTTCATTTTCTGTCTTTTAAGTTTATATCAGTTTTAATTATGTATAGTAACTAAATAAATATCTAGGGTTGTGATAAAATCTAATATAACCGGTTTTAAAAGGGTTAGATTATAGTTTGGGTAATTAAAGAGTTATTTGTTGAGTCATAATCTTAATGCTTTATTAATTGGCCATTAATAAAATTGATTAGGTAAACTTAAAATGAACTAGACATAGGGATTTTAAGTTTAAGACCTTAGTCTAACAACCCACGATCTTCCTTAAGGATAGATAAACCTTTAATAGATTTCCTTACAGGATAAACATATATATACCGTGGGCGGGGGTAGTCATAATTGGAACTTAACCTTAATGAATCTAGGTAATTTAATTGACATAGACATATGGTTCAATTGGATTATACTAGGTATTTGTAAATGATCATTCGAAAGAGGCTTTTACATAATTTAGTGTTCCAGATTAATAATTCAATAATTTATCCAACTATGATTTAACTACTTTCTTTTAATTGATATTAGAAAGATTAACAACCCTAGATCTTTGAGTCTTTTTATTTTCCTTAGTATTTTCTTTTGTCTTTTTATATTTATTTATTTAGTAACTCTACAAATCAAATCATTTCAAGCAATCAATTCACTTCTCCTTAATTAGATATTTGTAAATAAATAGTATCAACAATTAATAACAACAGTAGGAATTAAGTCCTCGTGGGATCGATATTTTTATACTACTTGAACGATACGTGCGCTTGCGTTATACGTGTGTGTTTACGCCGGTCAAGTTTTTGGCGCCGTTGCCGGGGACTTATTTTTCTTGAGTTATTAATTTTGAAGCTATCTAATTTACTTGTATCTAATTTTCTTTACTTTTATCTGTAATTTTTATTTCTTCCTTTTGTTTTCAGGTGATTGAAAAAATGGAACATTTTGAAAAATTACAAGCTTTACTAGAAGAAGATACACCCAAAATCCAGGAGCAACAGTCTAGTTTTCTGAGGCCTGTTGTCCAACACAACAATTATCACTGGAATTCAGAATCAAGCAATTCTACATTTGCTCATCAGAATGAAATGGGGAGATGTGTAATATGTGATGGTAACCACCCGAGCGATCAATGTATTTACTTTCAGAGTGGCAGAATTTTTGGAATCAACTAAGGTACGAAGAATCATCATTTTCCATCTTATCCACCATCTTCCTCGATTCTTATCATGAGAACCAGATCCATCAGAGGAAGATCAATTAATCACATGTTCAAAGAACAAGCAGTTCGATTTGATGCACAAATTCAGAGTAACGCAGGATCCATACAGAGAATGACAGATCAGATCAGACAATTAATAGAAAACCAGAGCTACATACCTCAAGAACCATTTCAGAGACAAGATGAAGCCTCAGAGTACCAAACATTCACGATGACACTTTAGCAAAAGAGGAGGCTGAGGAGAATCAAGAACCAGAGGTATCAGTTCAGGAACCCGAACCGACAAAGTCTCGATTTGATTTCTATTTTTCAGATTCTGACGAGGATGAAACTGAGCTGTTTGTGCCAACTGCATCAAAAATTGAGGATGAAATTTGTATTCTCAAAATGAAGATCTTGGAGATTCCATTGCACAAATTTTTGATGAAGATCTACCTGAGCCAATCATTTCAACCAGATCAGAGGATGAAGACCTAAAAACTAACATTTCCTCAGGTTGTGAAAATTTTGAAACATGTATTTCACAGATGACAGATGAAGAGCTGAATGCAGAAATTTTCTAAACTCATCTGTGAAGAAAGGTGAGCAAGAAACAGAGCAAATTGAGGAGCAAATGTCTGACTTTATTAAAGATCCAGAGCATTCAGGAAAAACATCGCTGTTTTGGGGAGTACAATATACAGATATCAACCAGAAGCTTGACAGAATGGAACTTCCATTCCAAGTCAAGCACCATACAAGACCTCCTGATTTTCTTTCTTTCTTTTCAGGAACCACTGGAGCAACAAAGATTAAAAAGGTGGCACAAGCACTGAATGAGACAAAACTCTTTTTGCCACTTTACCGTTGGAAGAGACCCTTCAAAAGCAACGCTCTCGGGATTGTCTTTGATCGGACATCCAAAACGACGCTGAAACCTCCTTAACAGATAGATTTTAGTCACGTCTGGCTGAAGACGAAAAATTTAGCGCTAGCAGGGAGGCAACCCATGCAATTTGTTGTAATTTATTTTCATATTTTGTGTGAACTTTTTAAATTTTGTGTGTTATTTTGTAGGGAAAAGCACAAATGGAGCATTTTAAGACAGAAGGAATGGTGTTTGACAATCACAAAAAGGAGAGCTAATTCATTTGTGATGGCTGAGTAAAGAATGATTTCTTGAGACGCATCCTAATGAATTTATACTAAGCAAGTGGCGTATTGCGTACACAATTCTGTTGCCTTAATTATTGCTTTGATTTGCTTTTCTATTGAAATTATCTTTATTTTCATAGACAGGATCCAGACTTTTTGACCTTTCACTATTCTTTTGTGTTTTAGCTAACAAGCTTCCTTTGGAAGATACTAGTGCTATTATTACTCACCTTTTCAGGTACTATAAATTCAGCCGTCATTGCACTTTTGAAGGCATCCATAGTTGAGAAAGAAATACATAAAAAATGGAAGCCACTTCAAGAAGACGAGTTGAGAACATCTGTGTATTTTGCGGTAGTACTATTGGTACTAAACCACAATACATAGAAGCAGCACAGGAATTGGGTCGAGTCTTAGCAGCAAGGAATATGCACTTAATATATGGCGGAGGCAATCTTGGACTAATGGGGATCGTTTCAAAAGCCGTACAAGAAGGAGGCAGTCATGTTTTGGGAATCATCCAAAAACCTTGGCAGAGGCGAATCTTATTGGATCATCAAACGGAGAGGAACTGATCGTGCCAGGTATGTCTGAACGACTGGTTGAAATGATTAACCGTTCTGATGCTTTTATTGCTTTGCCAGGTGGCTTGGGCACATTGGAGGAAATTTTTATAGTACTATCTTGGGCGAACCTGAACATACACCAGAAACCGCTTGGATTGCTTAACGTTGATGGATTTTATGATTTTCTTTGTGTTTTCTTGATGATGCTCGGAGAAATGGGTTCGTGTCAAAACCTATGAAAGAACTCCTCTTACTGCCAGACTGCACCGATCTAATGACCAACTCGTAGCCTTTGAACCACAAGTTGACCCTATCATTTCAAAGATAAATGGTCCGATGATGATCGTGGTAAGAAGAGTCGAATAATCTGGATCTTAACCTTTAATTTCCTGTAGAATTTCAGCCAACCAGGTACGATTTTCTAAACTCTTCTTCTACTTTTTAAGACATTGGGGACAATGTCTCATTTAGGTTTGGGGGTGAGGAATAGTTAATAGTACTTGTTTGTATTATGTTTTTAGTTTTAGTCCAAAATTTTTCGCGAAAAAAATACAAAAAAATTAAAAAATTAATAAAAACAAAGGGCATATTTAAAGCTAGGTAATGGTTTGGTGTCTTCCTTCACTCACTACCTTTTTATAAGGAAAAGCTGTGGAGGCACCTAGATAATCATTCACTTGTAGCGTGTTGTGACAGACTAGTTTGGTAGGACTCGTTGTTTATTCCTGACAACAAGCGATAAGAGCCTAGGGGCTAGGGTACTTAAGTGAGCCTCGCTCCACCTTCCCTCTGGGGAATCTACAACGGGAAGTCCATTCGACAGTTAGTCACACACCATAAACTGAGCCTTTTGAAAAAAAAAAAAAAAAATTGTAAATTATAATATATGACCAGTAAAAATGTTTTGTTGTTATGTTGACTAAAAAGATGAAATTGGTAAGAAATAGCTGTGTAAGGAATTTCCACTCCTGAGACGTATTTCAAACCTAATTCAAAACAAGTTAATTTTGTTTATTCACTTTTGAATTATTTAATCTGTAAATTCTCCATTAAACTGACTAAAATGGATCTTCATATACTTAGTTGGCAGATATTATCAACATACATGATAACATACAGACATAAGCTAAAATTGAAAAGTTGTAAATCCAGTACTCTAGTTCATTTGGAGGAAACATCTAAGAAAATAGTGATGGAATAAAAAAAAAAAAAAATACATCTGAGATCCGAGTTATTAAGTCTGTAAGGGTATTTTAAAACCTAGTGCCCTAAAACCAACTGGTTTGGGAGTCATTGGCCCAAAACTCGTTACATGGATCAAAAAATGATGAAAATTTTATATATATGTATATATATCTGAAGTCTGAGTAATTAAGTCCTTAGGGGTGTCTTAACACCTGATGCCCTAAAGCCAACTGGTTTGGGAGTCACCGACCTAAATCGCTACATAGATGGAAGATTGTATATAAATAAAAAATAGAAAAATGAAAAATCAAAGAAAAAATCAGAAAAATCAGAAAAATTATTCCATTACTACAAAAGATGTGAAATCTGATAAAACTTTAGGACAAAAATATTACTCTCTTATCAACTGCACTTATGACCGTTGTGGGCAAAAATGAGTTGTTTAATATTTTGTTGGCTGTGTATATGAAGAATGGTAAAATAATCGGAGAATTTACTTATTTAGTAATTTAGAATGAAACAAAACAACTACTAAACTTGGAGTAGAAGTTTCATCTAATGAGTCACTGACTTCTTTATTCTCTTTTCTCTTGTCTTTTTGCTTTTGTATGCATTAGTTTCACTTCCTTTTTACTTTTATAAAATGTTTGTGGGTATCATTGCTGTAAACCTTCACGAGACTATAACTCGTCCACTAGGGACACCTAGGGTTTAAAGGCTTGTTGCATATGCTAAATGCAATCGTGATCCCTACGAAAGTGGCTTAGTTAAATTTTATTATGTTATTTTATTTTGTATTGCTCGAGGACTAGCAAAATGTTAGGTTTGGGGGTGTGATGAGTGATAAATGTATCACTATTTCCCACTCATTTAACTTGATATTTTGTATAGTTTCTTGAGTTTTGTGAATATTTTAATGTGTTTTGTGTTATTTTGCAGCTAAATAAAGATTCAGGACATTTTGGAGGTGATTTGGAGCAAAACTGTGAAATTTGGTGAAAATTGGCAAAAAGGGTATTTTGGTAATTTTGGGCATCCCGACACGGTATTTTGGTAATTTTGGACATCCCGACACCGAAATAAAGTTTCAAGATATTCTGGAGGTGATTTGGAGCAAAATTGTGAAATTTGGCGAAAAGGGTATTTTGGTAATTTTGGGCATCCCGACACCGAGGGTATTTTAGTAATTTAACCACCATGCCACGTGTCAAGATTCAACGAGCCGTCATTTTTAGCACACCATGCCACGTGTCGAAAATTCAGCGATCCAAAAAAAAAATAATAATAAAAAAAAAAAATCAGAAAATAATAAAAAATCAAAATCAAAAAATAATAATAAAAATTAGATTTTTTGCCTATAATAGATTTCGAATTTTTAGTTTCAAATGTACCAAATCCTCTGTAAATCCTTATAAATAATTGAGAGTTCTTCATATTTTCTTCTTTTATTCAGTTTTATTTCGCTTTGTAGTAGTAATTCTACCATCCATGAGGGGGTAACGTCTCTATGCTGAGGTAATAAGGTAATTCTTTTACTTTTGCTATTTAGATTAATCTCCCTTAAAATATGATATATAAACTATTTAAAATCTGAATTAATAAAAAGATACCGCCATTCTAGGTCGGTTGGTTATTCAATTTAAACTGGTTAAACCTGACTTAATGAGGATACCGCCATTCTGGTCGGTTGGTTTAAATTTATATTTCTGTTCCGCCTTATGGCTGGTATATTTGAATTTGACTTAATCAGGATACCGCCATTCTGGACGGTTGGTTTAAAATATCACAAGTTAATATATATTATTTTATGGGAGATATCTAAATAGTATATAGTAGAAGTTATTTCCTTTTACCTTAGCATTTCATTTATTTATTTTAATTACTTTCTTCTGCAATTTCATTTTCTGTCTTTTAAGTTTATATCAGTTTTAATTATGTATAGTAACTAAATTAAATATCTAGGGTTGTGATAAAATCTAATATAACCGGTTTTAAAAGGGTTAGATTATAGTTTGGGTAATTAAAGAGTTATTTGTTGAGTCATAATCTTAATGCTTTTTATTAATTGGCCATTAATAAAATTGATTAGGTAAACTTAAAATGAACTAGACATAGGGATTTTAAGTTTAAGACCTTAGTCTCAACAACCCACGATCTTCCTTAAGGATAGATAACCCTTTAATAGATTTCCTTACAAGATAAACATATACCTGTCAGGCGGGGGTAGTCATAATTGGAACTTAACCTTAATGAATCTAGGTAATTTAATTGACATAGACATATGGTTCAATTGGATTATACTAGGTATTTGTAAATGATCATTCGAAAGAGGCTTTTACATAATTTAGTGTTCCAGATTAATAATTCAATAATTATCCCACTATGATTTAACTACTTCATCTTTTAATTGATATTAGAAAGATTAACAACCCTAGATCTTTGAGTCTTTTTATTTTCCTTAGTATTTTCTTTTGTCTTTTTATTTATTTATTTATTTAGTAACTCTACAAATCAAATCATTTCAAGCAATCAATTCACTTCTCCTTTAATTAGATATTTGTAAATAAATAGTATCATCAATTAATAACAACAATAGGAATTAAGTCCTCGTGGGATCGATATTTTTATACTACTTGAACGATACGTGCGCTTGCGTTATACGTGTGTGTTTACGCCGGTCAGTATTCCTCAATAAGATTGACATCTTTATGAGGTGAGATCAGAAACCCATACGCTAGGTTGTTTTCTGACTCTCTCCGACTTGCGTGGTTTTTGTGTATTCGAAGATTATTGGTATAGTTTCATCATTGATGAACTATCTGTGTTCCATTAAGGAATCGGTGCCTGGAATAGTATTACTCCGGTTTTCATCGAGTTTTACTTTCCTCCCACTTACCACTGCATATAAGTATTCCTCTTAGGAAAACCGCATGGCGAGCAACAATTACATTGTTCTCTTGTGAGTTGTATAAGTACTATATTTTGGTTTCCCTAGGATAACCTACAATTGGCACTTATCCGATTTGGGTTCTAGTTTGGTATCATCCAAACATATGCCCAGCATTCCCAAATCTTCAGGAATGAGAAAACCCAGTTTCTTTCCTGTTCATATCTAATATGAAGTCTGTCTAACAGATTTTTATGGAACCTTATTCAAAATAAGTTTTGCACTGTATAAAACGTATCCTTTTAAGGAAATGGTAGCTCAGAGCGACTCATGATTAACCTTATCATGTCCAACAAAATTTGGTTTCTCCGTTCGGACACACCGTCAATTGACGTGTTCCGGGAGGAGTCCTCATTGAAAGAATATTATACTCTTTCAAGTATACGAGAAACTTATTGCTTAATTATTTTCATCATGGTCTAACCGTGATGTTTAATACTTTAGCCGATCTGTTTGTCTACTTCGTGTCGAAACTCTTTGAATTATGAAAAGTTTCCGATCTGTGTTTCTCAAGAAACACATAACCATAACGCGATGCCACATCCGTGTAGGTCACAAAATATTCATATCCACCTCTAGCCTAGCTAGATATGGGCCCACTTACGTCACTATGAACGATGGCTAACAGATCGGTGGCATTTACACTTTTACCAAGTAAAAAGTATTATAGGCACTTTGCCTATTAACTAGATTCGTAGACATTATTTGAATAGAATCAAATATGTCCTAGTACCCACTCTTCGAAAATGTGGATATACGAATCTTGTTAATTGTGTCCCAGACAACAATGCCACATATAAGTCTCAACTGATTAAATCAGTTTGAGCTATTTGTTTGTCATGTTATATGTTTGAGATTCATTTATATTCAAAATATAAATATTGTTATTCACATCTAATGTTTTTATCTCAATATCATCTTTATAAAATGAAACACTATAGTGTTCTAGAATATAAAGGTATATCTGTAACGGATTATACTCTGATATAGAGATAATGTTTCTAGTCAAACTAGTTACATTTAACAGTTTCCTAATTTAAATACACACCCGAAGGGTAGTACCTAAACTTAGGTTTCTACGGTCAAAACAGCGACTCTCGTCCCATTTCCGATTCGTAGATCAATCTCATCTGAAGTCAGCATCCTGCTTGTCAGCAGATTCGACACATCAGTACATATTTATGTAACACTTTTAGTATGTAAATCCTATTTTTAATACTAGTAGTGAACATATTTATGACAAACATTCTTGAAGTCAGAGCCTTGCCCCTCTTCACTTCCTTCATGTCTGCCTTGTCCATACGGCAGTCACGCTTCAGTGACCCCGTTTGCCACAGTTTAGGCAGGCATCTTGGGATATGTCCTTTGTCTTCCCAGAAGATTATAATGATTTTGCCTTTGCCTTTTTTCCACACCCCAGAAGCCTTTGGCCAAGCCTTGGCCTTCTAGAATGTCGAAATAAGATGCGCCTTGCGCTTTTTGCCTTATTGCAAAATTTGGCTTTGTCTCCTTGAGTATAGTCATTAACTCTCCAAGAGTTTACCATTGCAATTTGTACTTCTAAGATCTAAGAATAGATCTATGAAGATCCTTCAATTTCAATATCATACTATAAGGATCTAATCATTAGTTTTGACTAAGAAATTAAGGTGTCTTTGCGGCAAGCATAACGGATTAAGCACTAAAGTTATCATCACATGAATATTCCAAATATCATGTTCTACTATTTGTTCAACTCCGGGCTTAGGCTCGAGACGTCACTATATCAAATAAAGTAACTTCTCGGTCTCCAGGACTATCCTGGGATTTTATTCCCATTTGAAAATTAAAGCCGTTTAAAAAACATTTTCACCCAGGATTATGTTTTAAAACACTAATATTTCATTTATCTTGATTCTAATAGTCCAACTATTTAATCAACGATTTTAGGTACAATTTATTATAATGATTACTATAGGCTAACTATATAATCAACTATAATTTAATAGGTTAAATTTAATTATATTGATTACTATAATCCAATTATAAAATCAACTATTAATTGAAATAGTTTGAGTACAGTCCAACTGTTTAATTTAAAACAACAATTAAATATTAGTCCAACTAATATATTAATTTATATGACGAAAAATTGTAATGAGCGCGTATGGCAAGTAACTAAATGAATATTGCAAATTTAATACTTGCCTCCCACTATTTTTCGGTGAGCCTCTAACCCTCTGTGGAGTACTCGGGAAACCTTGTTTCCTAGTGGGCTAGGATCCCGTTAAATAACACACAATCTTGACTTTGGCCAACAAATTGTATGATAATTAACTATGTAGATCTCTAAAATCAATTGGATCCCATCCAATTCCTAGATCCAGTAGGTGGACTGTAGGCATTGTATTTTTGCATGTGAAACCCGATGATGAGTCTCATTTGGAGGCACTACCTTTTGAGTCACGGAAGCCGTGGGAAACGGATATCGGAAGGGGAAATTCAGAATAAACAAGCTCACTGTCTTCGTTAGTGCTGCGTTCGTTACTTCGTTCGAACGTCAAACAGATTGCGGGCGTTCGTGTCGCGTTCGAGGAAGCGTTCGAATGGTGTCGGTAATTCTGGTTTTGCTGCTAGCCTCACACCCCAGCCCATTTAGCTCCCCAAAGCCCATAAAACACATCCCAAATTAAATAAATAAATATTAATTTAAATTAAACATTAAATAAAATATTTAAACCATTTACCAATTAAATAAAACATTTACCAAACTTAAACTAAAATTAAAAAGAAGATATGCCTAATTAAAATCAATCTTAACCAATTAAAACCAATCAAATATTTGACTTCCTAATCTAATAAGACATCTACCAATTAAAATAGTTGACTCTCCTAATTTAAAATATTTTATCCCCCTCAATCTTGTGTATACCATCCTTAGGACTCCTAATTTGGAAACTAGATCTCTTCCTTGTGAGACAAGGGCAAACCCTAGCTCTCTTCTATATAAGCAACCCCTAACCAAAGCCATCCTCTCCTTGACACATATATTCACGCCCAACACTCTCTCTAATACACGCCCAAGACACTTCACATATACACAAAAAAGAGAACAAGAGCCCTAACCATCTCCTCCATAGCCGAGACAACAAGAGCCTCAATCCTCCACCATAACCGAATCCACTACAAGCAACAATCCTCCACCATGACCGAATCCACTACAAGCAATAACCCTCTTTAGCCAAATCAAAACACTCCCCTCCTTCACCGAGAACACATCCCCCCATACAGCCCTTACAACCACTAAAACACCCCCTAACAAACACTCAAAAACAGCCCCTGAATCACCTTAAAACAGCAGCCCAAATCCTCTTAAAACAGTCCTTAAAAACCTTAAAAACAGTAACATAAAAACTGCATAGATAATCTTAAAAATAATCACACACAACTGCACTAAGAACCCACGCAAACTTGGAACAGTTCATTGAAAACGTTAAAACAGGTGTCCCGAGCAGTGAGCAGCAAGACAGAGGCCGAACAGGAGCAGAACGGAGTTCGAACCGCAAGCAAAACAGCAAAGCAGTGAGCTAGGACGCTGAACCAGTGAACCAGAAAAGTTGCGGAGCTTTACCCCTTCCGATCTTCGTGAAACGCGAGTCCGAGAGACGGCTTAAAAGGTTAGACCTGAGGGTACTTTTCACACCCATCTCTACGTGATTTTTGTTATTTATTTTGATTATATTTTACTTATTCGTTGAATCTTGTTTATGTATGATGTGTGTTGTGGGTATTGGATGAATGAGAAATATGTTAACTCTCGCGGTATATCGGATGGAAACCCGGACATAAATTTCATAGCTGATTCCGAATGGACGGTAATATGATCTGTACTCGGGACACAACTCCACGTACCGCTTGAGTAAACGGCACTATCTTTTGCCTTGTGTTGCTTTGGTTTGTTTATTTTTCGTCACTTGAATTCTGTATGTTGTTTATTTATGCATGATTCAATCGAGCACATGAGCTTAGTGAGTTAGTCCAAAGGTCCTCTATTTGAGAGACGAAGAGCCGAAAAGGCCACCTTTGTGACACTACTTCGCCGCGCCGGTTGATGTGTGTTCGGTTGGATGCAAGATACGTTCAATCGGGCATACTTAGTTTGATATTATTGTCTTTATCTTTTTATGCATGGTTCAATCAAGAGCATGGGCTTAGTAAGTGGAATGAAAGATCCCTTATGGGGAGGGGTTAAAACCCTTTACCACGATGCTTTGCCGAGCCGGTTGATGTGTGTCCGGATTGGATGTAAGATGTGTTCAATCGGGCATACTTGGTTTCGATATGATTGGCTCTATTTTTGTATGTACGATGCGATCGAGCGCATGGGCTTAGTATGTTGGTCTAAAGGTCCTCTCTTTGAGAGATCAAAAGCCCCAAAAGGCCACCTTTACGACAGTACTTCGCCGCGCCCCCCTTATTTTGTTGTTTACGTATTGCGTCCCATTTCATGCATCAGGTCTGTTACCGTTCAAACGCGTTTACGAACGCAACTCGAACGCGCATACATTTTGCCTTATCATGCATCAGGTCTCATTTCTGTTCGAACGCGTTAACAAACGCCACACGAACGTGAGCATTCTGTTTTATTTCCGTTCAAACGCGTTAACAAACGCCATACGAACGTGAGCATTCTGTTTCATTTCCGTTCGAACGCGTTAACAAACGCCACACGTACGTGAGCATTCTGTTTCATTTCTGTTCGAACGTGTTTACGAACGCTACACGAACGCGAACACACTGAACTGAGATATATTCATCACATGCCATGTATAATTGTTTCTTAGGTGATTTTTTATGGAACCACACATAGTCATTCTTATCTTTGTGCACATAATAATGAAAAGCATGTTTATTCCATTAGTTGCGTCGTTTGCCTTAGTCTTGATTTAACGCGTTACGATTTATATACCTATGCCATGATGACTTTGGAGTATTATTTCTTGTGATATATCAGATGGAAACCCAGACATAAATTCCGTAGCCGATTCCGAATGGACGGTAATGCGGTCTGTACTTGGGATACAATTCCACGTATCACTTGGAAAAGTGCTCACATGTATGCTTGTGCGGTTATTATGTATGCTTGTGTTTTTCATGAATATGATATGCTGAATGAAGTTGTATGTTCATTGTTACTTTGAGGTATTTTCAGGCATGTGTTCTTAGATATGAGATATATATGAAATGTATGTATAAGTGTTATTTTGTACCCGTGAATATAGAAGCATGATATTCTTAGGAATAAGTGTTACTTAAGCCTGATTAAATTATTATGTAAATCCTTTCATTACAAGTGACATAAGTAAGGGACCATTCCGAACCCAACGGTTTGAGGTCTTCCCTTGCGAGGGGTGAGTGCTGCCTTAAATCTCATTTTCCCGGTTTACACCGGGTGGCGACTCCATTATTCTCCGGTTTAGTCCCCCGTGGCTACTCCGTACTCCCAACCGGGCCGCGAGACCGGGACAGCATGCGTCGCCCCAGATTCCTGT
This sequence comes from Zanthoxylum bungeanum, assembly GCA_019454045.1. Lineage (NCBI taxonomy): Eukaryota > Viridiplantae > Streptophyta > Magnoliopsida > Sapindales > Rutaceae > Zanthoxylum > Zanthoxylum bungeanum. The sequence goes on from SKCR01037672.1 coordinate 40,080, forward strand.
GTTCCCACATGGACATCCAAGTCCGAAACATATATCTTATATATGCCAATATATCCAATATATTGCCTAACCTTTTTCCTCTGAATCAACTAAGCTTTGGCTTTGGCACAACAAACTTAGTGATCCCAGTTAAGCGGAACCCATTGACCTTGGAAAGCTTCGTAATCGATGTCGATGGACAAGAAGTGATCTTGACTTTGGCCAACAAATCACAACTTGTGTGGAAAATACTAAGCATCCCAAGATCATTTCAAGCATTGAAAATAAGTGCGAATACAACGAGGAGTTGCGGAATACTCACATCTATCGGTTGAGCGACGCGCGAGCAACACAAATTTATTTTCTGCCTTCTGGACCTCATGGCAGTGGCTGTTTCAGCAGTCCTTATTTCGGCCATTGTTGGTCATCTTCCAAGCTCCAAGCTTCGTCAAACGATTCCCGGCTCATGGGTGGACTTCCCTATCACCTTCGCATGATCCCGAAGTGTGCTAGCACTCTTGATTTTGCAACAAAATCACACTTAGCTTCCCTTCATTTTCGGTTCTGCCCAGCAAAACAGAAGAACAAAAACTGCCCAAAATGGGCGTGAGATGATAGAAGAAATGGTTGCTCCAAAACGTGAGCAAAGAGAGGAAAGAGAGAGATGAAATGTGTAATTGATTTTTTCAAAACATATACACACTTTTGGATTTCAAAAAGTCAAACAATTTAAAGCCAGAAATGCCAACCACTACATCAATCAATCAATCAATCAATTGTCACATCACTCAAAGTGACATGATTTTACGCTTGATGTGACTAGCGATTTGATGCTTGATTTGACTTGCGTGCCGCACTCGAATTCGAAATGTGAATGCGCTCGCAAACAATCCCGGGCTCGGGTTCGCTAATTCCAAATTAACAAATTTTCCGTTGCGACGCAATTAAATGATTATGCCTAGCGAAATCACTATTCACATCGCTAACGAATTAATTCTAAATTAACTCGTTCGCCCGAATTAAAATCTAATGTTAATTCCGCGTCGAAATCCAATTTCGTTTAATATATCGAATATATTAATTTGCCGATTAATTCCAAATTAATCGTTATCTCTCTTTAATTGATATTTTATCCCAGATAAAATATCTCTGCAATTAATCCCAGATTAATTTTCTCTCTCATCTTATTAATCCCATATTAATTAAAGTGCGAGTCATACGTCATCGGTGAATCTTCGGGAAGCGACCCATGAGATCCCCAGATATGTTGGCAGTAAATTCGGTCGTCAGACTATCCGAACACGTAAGTACCTCGTACTACGTTTATACCGATTTACAAGACAAGGTTGGCTTCTAGCAAAGTGCCATGCCTACCCAATTCTCCAGAAATATCCTTATATGAATAAAGGATCTATATTAGACATAATATACGTAGTATTGCGTATTTCGATCCAGTATCGGACGATCACATGCAAGGCTTGGGGCTGGTACAGTGTCTGCCCCGTACGAAGCATATATCAGATTACGAGCAACTAGTCTCTTTATTATCGGATAATCATGACCAAGTCATATTATCCCGACGGTTGTAACCTTTTTAGAGAACCAGTTCTGTATCCCTACGCGATCATCATCTCCATATGACTGGAGTTACACTTCCGTCTTGACATCACACCCAACACACTACGATTCTCGATATACCCAGAAGAGGCGTACACAGAAACCGGTTAAAGCCCTGGACGACCAAAACCAAAGTATATTGATTGTCGCAAGTATTAGCGGTGCAAGTCTCAGGTTAAGACCAAATACACCTACCCTGATTTCGGACTTCCATAGACACATAGTCATACTACCAATGGAATTACGAGGGGGTCTATCCAGAGCGAAGCTGTTTCTCGTACTATCGGTAAAACATAACCTCCTATTACACTTGCATGAGTATCATATACCCAAATATATGAGAACTATGACGTTGTGCCCTCACAACGCGCACAAGTGTAATACTAGTCTTTTACGTATTTATCGATGTCCAATCTCGATAATACTCTGACTAGGGATATTTAATGATTTATCCTTCGTGGACTGATACTGTCTCATATCATTCTCAATCCAGGAACAAATCATAAAGACTTTTTATCATTTATATATCTAGGTGATCTAATCACAAATGATAAGAGTGCAATCTCATTTGTCACATAGTTAATTTGTACAACAACACCATGATCTGTACAAATAGTGACGATATGGGTCATAATTGTCCAACAACTTGGACAAGACACTGATATGGAACAAAGCCTTCATGATTAAAACACATCCGCGACGGACAAAGGTCTTGACTTTGGCCAACAAACCAGTGCCAGTCTTGGATCTTGAGTAAGAATCACTCAATGGAAGGAAAAACGCTTAATATGTGTTGAGGGTTTTTCGCGTTTGTTAAGGTCTCATCATCATACACCCTTAAACATGCATTCTAAACACATAATAAGGCACGTAAGTAAATAAATATAATAATGATATGCAGATGGATACTTAAACACATTGTTCCTAGAACAAATCTCTCCATTTCCTCTCTCCCGCTAGCACAAGTATTACTTTTACCCGATTACATAACACTTCTAAAGAAACCTCATTTACATTGAGGGGAATAGGTGAGAAGAGAAATACACAGAGTCAAGAGGTAATAGGCTGGACACGCAGGTCTAATTTAATAAATTCTAAATTTATTACAACAATTTCCAAAATTGCCCTCACCCATCTAATATCCATCAGATATACATTATTCATATATCGCATCCATGTATTCACACAAAGCATGTTATCAATCAATCTAATCCAATTAATTAATCTGAATTTTAATGACCATCCAATGTTCAAACAACGATTTGATTTTGCGCGAGTCAAACTCGTTTTGCGAATAAGTACTCAAAGTACGAATTCACGAATTAGATTAAACTACAACATTAAATCCAATTTAATTTATATTTAATACGAATTCTTTATTTAATTCTAAATTAAATATTTACACTTTTTAATGTGCCTTTACGACTTAGATTCTAAATCTAATCGTTACGGGTCTCAAAGCCCGATTAACATCCAATGTTAATTTAATTAAAGTCCAATGAGCTTTTAATTAATTTCTAAGGCATGGATTTTTGGTCAATATGGGTCAAACCCAAATACCAAAGCCCATTTAAGGAATCACCCTTATAAGCCAAGAAACCAATTTAGGCCCATTAGGCCCAATTAAAATTAAAGGTCTATTAAGTCATAATTGGACTATATGGATATGGTTTTGGGCCCAATTGGATCCAACCAATTAGCCTAAACCAAACTTGGCCCAACCAAGCCCATTAAGCCCAATTACAACTTTACAAGCCCAATTCCAAATTTGGCTCAATTAATTAAATTACCAAAATTCCAAATTTCATAATTTAATTAACCTAAAGTGTATGCCATAATTAATTACTCAAATTAATATTTCCAAAACACTAATTTACTCAATTAATTATGCTTATCATCATCAAAACATGTCCAACACATTTGAATCAAAAAATCACATCATTTTACATGCTTCAAGTCACGACAATTTGGGGTTTTTCATGTCCGATTCAGTTTCAATCCAATTAAATCCACAATCAACATTCCCCAAATGATTTCAACTCATCCAATGATCAAAATAAAAAAATACTATGACATTAGGGTAGTCTAACCATTCGGCCAAGCCAAGCAATTTAGGGAAAATTTATCCAATTCGATTTTTATCAAATTGACAATGCATAACACCATGTTATCATAATTTAAGCATACTCAAACATGCTCAAATCAATTTTGCCCAAATTTTACCCTAATCAAGTTTCATGCTCAAAATGGCTCAAGATACCATTGTTGGGTTTCTAGTAAGTCCCAAGGATCAATTCAAGCAATGAAACATGTGTGAATACAACAATGAAATATGGCGGAATCATACTTACATTGATCGATTATGCGATGCGTTGAACACAAAAAATCTTCAAGCTTTTAGCTCATTGAACTCTCGGCTTTCTCCAAATTTTGAGCTCCAAATATCGGCCATGGTAGTTCACCAAGCTCCAAGCTTCGTGTTGTGATTCCATGCTCACAACCCTTGCATTAGTAATTGTTTATTTATTTATTTTATTTTATTTATTTTATTTTATTATGTTATTTGTTTATTTATTAGTTTGCATGTTATTCATGCAGGTATTAGCACAACCCACACAACCCGCGTAACCAAATTCTGACCAGCATGAGCCTAATCAACTCCATGCACGGTAGTGTTGTTCCTTATTTTTGTTTCGTTATGTTTATCTTACATTGAGGACAATGCAAGTCTTAAGTTTGGGGGTGTGTGCATGTAGTGATAGTTCCTGCTATAGTTCTTGCTATTTGAAAAAAAAATTTGTTTTTTTTTTGTTTTTAGTCATTGATAGTAAAACGTAAGTCTAATGATAAATTTTGTCTGCTTTAGATGAAATCTTAGAAATGATAAATTCCCAATTGATTTTTATCTGATGCCTTGAGTGGGTGATCAAGGTTAGACTCGTAAGCACTTAACAATAAGTTTTTAACAGTAAGAACCTAGGTAGTTGGCGAATTGACTAGTTGAAAAAAATTGCTTGCTGATGAATGACCGTAACTTAGATGTCTATCTCAATTTGCTAATTGCTAGTGTTATGATGTATGGTAAGGTTAAAAACAAAAGAAAAGAAAGAAAAAAATAAATTTTGTAAGAGAAAGAAAGAAAAAAAGAAAGTTAAACCACATATAACCGATAAGCGTGGAACTACCCATGAGTGAGTGTTAGGACCACCATGAGGAGAAATGCTATCTTAAAGTGTTGAAAAAAAAGAAAAAAAGAAAAAAAGAAAAAAAATCTTACTATACTGAGCAATATAAGGCAAATACAGAGTACTTTTGAGATATCTAGGTTGGTTTGACCCATCAGATCTCAATTTTTGAGATGAAATCATTGAGTTGGCATACTTAGAAGTCGAGCTGTGAAAGAACTTTCACACACACATATTGTGAGTCTGGCTTAGATTATTTATTCAAGAACTTGGATTTGAGTTGCATTGAGTACTTTGAAGGTTATCTGATTTCATTTATAGACATTATTTGAGGACAAGTTTTTACGTAACTATCGAGACTATTTTATTTTATTTTATTAACTTTCACTCACACATATTGTGAGTCTGGCTTAAATGATTTATTCAAGAACTTGGATTTGAGTTGCATTGAGTACTTTGAAGGTTCTCTGATTTCATTGATAGGCATTATTTGAGGACAAGATTTTGCATAACCATCAAGACTATTTTATTTTATTTTATTATTTTTGCATGATTGCATGTGTATGAATGACATTTGTAGGTTTCGTGGCTGTAAGCCCTCACGAGACTATAACTCGTCCACTAGGGCCACCTATGGGTTTAAAGGCTTGTTGCATACGCTAAATGCAATCTGATCCCAACGAAAGTGGCTTAGTTAATTTTGTTAAATTTTTGTTAATTTTTATTTAGTCTTTTGCTCGGGACTAATAAAATCTTAAGTTGGGGGGTGTTTGATAAGTGCGGTTTATACCCACTTATTCCTACATTCTTAACTTACTATTTTGTTAGGGTCCATGTCATTTAATGTATTTTTTAGTTTCTTTTATGTTTTATTTATAGGAACCATTGTAACATGGATATTGGGGCAATTTGACTTATTTAGGGACCTAATGGACGAATCGGAAGCACGCAGGAAGGCTAAAAATGCAGAAATGATCAATCCTGAAAAAGTGCTTAGAGCCGCGAAGCCACGCATGGGCATCATAATGCCCATTCAGCATCTCACATAGTAAAATCCAGAGAGAACAGCGTCGCAACGCCACTTTCCAGAGTCATGACGTTGCAGCAGACATACATAAACATCAGAAATCAGCATTAACATGCATAAGGACACTAAAACTTCCCTATAAATACATAAGCTCGTCCAAAATCCTAAAAATGAGGCTAATAAACAACTCAAGACTAAAAACACATATTTTTAGAGAGATCCAAGAATGGAGATTGAAGAGCGACAAGAGGAGACGAAAGCGGTGACGTCCGAAGACGAATGGATTCAATTCAGGTATAATCTTCTAGTTTAATGATTTCCATTATGTTCATGACATTACTTTCATTGTTTTTATCTTTAGTCATGAACTAACTCTATAATTCTAAAGGATGATGTAGCCAATGCTTGAACCTATATATTATTTGCCAAATTGAGTTTTATGAAGTTTTGAATCAGTTCATATATATTCTCTTACGTTTAATGCTTCATCTTGTTGGCCACAAATTAAGATGATGAATGTTTAGAGTCTATCGTTCAGGAGAAAGGGATTTTGAATAGGATCTAGAGGATATAACCTACGAGTTTTATAGAGTTCGAGAGAATCTATAATTCCTTTTAGTCATTAACATAGAATCACAGAAAATAATGAATTGTTAATCACTAGATTTTTATAGGGATATCGAAGTCAGTAATTAATAATCATTTCACTATTGCTCGGGAGAGGGAGTGGAATACTTTAGGATTCTTGACTTATACACTTCTAAACTGAAAAATAGTTGATTGACATAACAAATACATAAGGGATAGCTAGGTGAAATCAGACTCTAGAATCTCTCTTATCCTGGTTTCTCCTCATTAAACATTTTAATATTTTATTTATTTATCTTTTAGTCTTAATTTAGATTACTTTAAATTACTTTCTAAATAAAGTTAGGATTATTAATTATAGTACTTAGTGTAAGTTGAACACAATCCTTGTGGGTTGGACACTCTAATTATCATTTACTAAAATTTGACACTTGATCGGTGAAATCACACATGTAACGTAAGCGCACGTATCGCTCAAGTAGTATAAAATGTATCGATCCCACAAAGACTTAATACCGAAGCTATTAATTTATGAAGCCAAATATTTACGAGTATCTAATAGATTGGTTGTTTGATTGGATGATGATTTTAAACTAAAACAAGTAAATAAAACTGTGCGAATGTAGATGAAAGGAAAATTCAATATTATTAAACTATCCAGGGTTGTGAATTCTTCCAATATTTTTTAAATATGAAGTGGTTATCTCATGTTTGTGCAATATTTTGGTTAATTAACCTGGAACATGAAATTATGCAAAAGCCTCATCTGATGGTCAAATGCAAATACCCAGTGTAACCCAATTAATTATATTCCTATGTTAACCAAGTTATCTGAATTCATTAAGATTAAGTTCCAATTATAGATATCCCTGCCCGATAGATATATTCCTATCTTGTAAGGAGATCTATTAAGGTTTATCTATCATTAAGGAAGATCGTGAGCTATTGAGTCTAAGGCTAAACAAAATCCCTTTTCCAAGTTTATTTTAAGTTTCCAAATCAATCTTATTAATGGCCAGTTAACAATAAGCATTAAGCTTAATGCTCAATAAATAAACCTTTATATTACCTAAAACGTAAAATAACCCCTTATAAACCGGTGATATTGGAATTCATCACAACACCATATACGATATTTAGTTATAACACATATCTAGGTCTAGTAAAAGTTTAAATAAAGTAAATGACATAAAGTAAAGTTTTAAAATTTAAAAAGTAAATAAAGCAATAAAGAAAATGTTGGGGGTTAGAGTATCCACTTTTATTACTTCTATTTTAGATATCTCATTTATTATAAAATATAAACTTTGCATGACATTACCAACTGACTATATAGGCGGTATCCTGATTAAGTCAGATTTATGATTAATTCCAACCGACCATAAAGGCGGTATCCAATTTAGTCAGGTTAAAATCAATTTAATTAAGTCCAACCGACCATAAAGGCGATATCCCATTAAGTCAGGTTTTAAATAGTTTATATTTTATAATTAAGGGAGATTAATCTAAATATTAATAATAAAAGCTTAACCTTTAACCCCAGCAAAGGGGAGTTACCTCCTCATACTGAAAAATAAAGATTGAAATGTAAAGAAAAGAAATAACTGTTGCGTAAAATAAACAAGTTAAATACAGAAAGATGTAAATAAATAAACAAAATACAATCTTCTTAGTATTCTTAAGGAAATCCCAAGAAGAATGTATGAATTGAAATTCTAATTTCGACCTCAATTTATAGGTAAATCCCGGTGCCACGTATCGCGACGCGTCTAACCTTGCGCATCGCGACGTGCCGTTGATTCTTTCCACATGTCCGCGGCTTTGTGAGATGCTGACACGTGAACACATTTTCCGTCGGCAGCTCAATTATTGGCTCGGCGTCACGTCACCATACTGACGTCAGCAGAGATATGGATTGTCGACAACATGGGATGATGACACGTGTCTGGCGCATGTTAGCAAAATTATAGTGATGTTGACACGTGGCAGACGCATATTATCAAGTGCCTATGATAGAAAACTTCTCTGATTTTGACATGTGTCCGGCGCACGTTAGTTGTCGCGACACAGAAGTGTTGCGCGTCGCGACTCAGAAATGACAATTTTACCATTTTGCTCCATTTTTCATTGTTTTGGCTCTGATTTGATTCCAGTGAGTCCTGAAACTTTATTTATCTACAAAATACATAAAACACATCAAAATATTCACAAAACTCAAGAAACTATACAAAATATTAAGTAAAAAGGGCAGAAAATAATAATATATTTACCGCTTATCAACACCGTATACTTGCGGTACGATATAAAATATCGCAACAATGACTATGGGAAAATTTGAAGTGATATAGCATTCTCCAAAAGGCCAAAAACTCGAGGATACTAGATCGGTCTACACCACCATCTTTTATAAAATTTTCGGTCTCAAATCACCAACTCAGTGATATCAACCTTGGGACATTTGTTGATGGTGGTTTTCACTTTGAGAAATATTCAAATACCGAGGAGGGGTGGAATGTGTATTATACTTAGCCAAAAATAGATGATAAAATGCCAATGGCCCAGAATAACATAAGGTGTTTGAGGAGAAGTTACTTTCCATTGAGCCACGTAAACTTTGTGATTTATCTATCTACTTGCTCAGCTTACTTTGGTTCCCAAATAACCTAACAAATTCACTATTGAGAGATGTTTATTCGAGGGGTGAATTTCCTAGTTTTCTCCTTAAATAAAAAAGCAGATGTTCATAATTACAATTAAATATCTATTAAGAGTTTGAATATATGAAAAGATACGATAGTTCAAGTTTAGAAATTCATACAATATATGTGTGTGTGTGTGTGTGTGTCTCTGCGTATGTGTGTCTCTGTGTGTGTGTGGTGCTTGGAGAATAATTATATAGTAGTACTGGACACTGGGTTATTATAAACTATTATTAAAGTAATTATTCATAGTCGTTGGTTTTGGAATGCGGTCGAATTCATATAACCTAGAATTTTAGCACATGTCGTATATTGGAATTAAAGTTCCAATGGTTTAACCTAATGTACCACGAGCAAAGAAAGCTTGTATAGATATGTGGGTATTCGTTGGAGCGAATACTGAATGACTCACAGGTGATTCCTAATAGTTGGAAGTACACACAACTGTCAATAGGAATCTCCTCGAGTGGAGTAGCATATATGATCCTGTGACTATAGGATAACATTGATTTTGTCTGTGATCCTCCAGACTTTAAAGCCATATATGCCAAAGACCTTTCATGGTCTGAACGTTAGATGTTCATTGTGTATAGACCAATATAATTGTTAATCAAGTGCATATAAAGATAGGATCTGTCGACCCGTATGTGCACCTTAAGGGGTTTAGGTATCCATATGAGTAAGTCACGATTCTTAACATTTTGGCTAAAGTAGATCACCTAAGGTGGATCGCATATATCATAAATAGTGTTCTGATTAGTTGTAAAGAATCGTGGACATGTCGAAAATATGATATGTGGGCCTCGAAAATTTGACGGTGTAATCTATGTTTCCTAAGCACAACTCGGATATCCTACTACGTAGGGATTGTTAAACATAGTGATGATCTCGACTTGTATAGTTCAGAAAAGTCATTCGTGTTCTTTACGAATTCGGAGGTGGCCGAATTGCGTACATATAAGCTAGATTTATATGACGAATGTGTCTGAACTTAGGTCCCATAATATGAAGTGTACTCATTGAGCACTTGAGTAGCCGATAATTTTTTATATTAAATAATATTTGATATTATAATTATCAATTAAAATAATTAAGTATTATTGGGTAACATTAATTATTTACTTTGACCCATTGGATTAATCCAAAATCACACAATGGCTTTGTTGTAATTTCATAAATATCTCTACCATTGGAGGATATTTTGGTAATATTAAATATATATATTAGTATGTGTATTTGGCTTGATTTATTTAGATTAAATCAAAGTAGTAGACATTTAACTAATCCATTAATTAAACTTTTTCCTAATTTAATTGGATTAAATCAAAGTGGTAGACAAAGGTGATTAGTCACACCTAATTATATATATTTGGACAAATTGGATTAAACCCTCCTAAAAGTTGATTAGAACTTGTATTAAATAAAAATTGCATAAGTTTTGGTATAAAAGGAAGGCTTGAGCAAGTTTTTAATTAAGCAGAAGCTTAAGAAAGTTAAGCTTGTGAATGCTAAAACAAACAAGAATTAGAAATATTAGTGTAAGTAAAAGAGGTATTTAGAGAAGCTTTGAAATTTCTCTAAAACATTTAAAATAAGAAGAAATCAAGATTGGATCTTGGAATAAAGCTTACTAGCATTGGAATTAAGATTGGACCTTGGAGTCAAGCTTGCTAACTTTGGAAGTTCTCTATAACATTTCAACAAGGCGAAGAAGATTGGATCTTGGAATCAAGCTTACTGGGTGAGTTTGATCTTCTCTAAAGCTATGTTTTCATTAGTGAGTTATTATTAGTGAAACATATAGTGATGTATTATGTATTAGATATATAATAACATAGATTGACGTTGAAATTTGGCTAATGAATTGTGTATGAAAGTTTTGGAAGCATAAACACAATATGCTTCTGATTAGGTCAAAATATTTATGTTAGACATAAACATAAGATTAGAGTTTGGAACTCTAGATAATAGCTTGGAGCTGAAGAGTTTCATTGATAGATACCACAACTTGGTATTAGAGGTCGGGGCATACGAGTCTCCAGAGGCATTAGAGAGCTTTAAATGAGCTTTGAAGGTTGGGAGGTTATGGTCCCACCTAAGGTTCTAGGAAATACGTAACTATATCACGGCCCTGAAGCAGACAATAGAGTTTTTGTTATTGGAAGAAGAATATAAGATAACCCAAAGGGTAGCTGTCCGAGTGAAGAAAGAGTCGAGACAAGAAAATCGACGTGATATTGGCAATGATCGAAGAGTACAGGCCCACAAAGAGTGTTTAGGCCAATAACACAAGGTAACCCAACACCTGAGAGCAGGCCCCCGATCAAGGTCATGCATATTACTGGGGGCATCGCTTATGCCACCCTCAACAGACCTTTGGCGTAGATAGCTCGGGAGATACATGATAAGGGCCTTAGCTCAACCCTAGAGATTCCTAGTAGGGAGAAAGGATAATCATGCCTATTTTGCAATCATAATATAAGGGGACATGCCACTGAGAGATGCAAGGATTTTTAGGAGCATGTTGAAGATCTAGTAAGGAGTGGCTACCTCAATGAGTGCATTGATCATGAAGCCATGAGAATCAGGCAACGAATGGAGCAAATGCCTATATTTTTACAATAGCCGAGTGAAGAACGTTAACCGAGGATTCAAACCGAACAAGAAAGAATTAATGATGGATTAATGCCCCCGAGGTAATGACTATGGAGAGGGTCCCAAGTATATAGAAAACAAGGCCGGTGTCGATAATATTAACCGAGGAGGACGCTCATGGTGTGAGTTACCTACACGATGATACATTTATAATCAATGCCAACATTGGCGGATTGAAGGTGGACAAAATACTGATGGACCCTGGGAGTGTTATAGATATCATATCTAAGGAAACCTTGAATAGCTTGGGCGTGGAGTTCACCACTTTACTTCATGATGCAACCCCGCTGCATGGGTTTAGTGGTGCAACGGTTGTAATATTGGGTCAGGTATAGCTTACAATGACCATTGGAATAACCCTCATACTATGATAATAATGATGCATTTTACCGTAGTAAATTGTTTGAGCAGCTATCCAGTGATTTTGGGAGGGCCCTTTATGTTGAAGTCGAAGGAAATAATATCGAGCTACTATTTGAAGCTGAAATTTCCGACCAGAGGGGTCAGGGTAGTGTGTGGGAGCCAAAAGATGGCCATGAGATGTTTTGCAACTGTATCAAAATAAACATTATATATTGAAGACTTCGTAGGGCAGAAGAGGAAAGAAATAGAAGATGGTACGGTAGAGGTAGAGTCAGCTAAACCCCGACCCGATGACCCCCCTCGGTATGGAGGAGCAAGAGAGAAGTTGGTGCCAGCAGAGCCTTTTGCCTCAGGGAAGACAATCAAGGTCGAGGGCGGGTTGGAACCAAATCTGAAGAATAAGCTGATGGACTTCTTAAAAAAAATATCACACATTTTCACGTGATGAGGCCTAAGATATATCAGGTTCATAATCCAATGAAGCAGAAGAGTAGGACTTTCAACCAGGAACGGTATGAGGTTATCCATGCAAAAGTGGACAAGTTTATGAATTCTAGTTTTATCAGGGAAGTTAAGTACTCGGAGTGGGTATCAAATGTGGTCTTGGTGAAGAATGACAATGGCAAATGGAGGATGTGTGCAGACTTCTCCAACTTGAATAAGACCTGCCCAAAGAATAGTTTTCCACTCATGAAGGTAGACCAACTGATGGATTCGCCAACTTGCCACATGTTGCTGATTTTTATAGATGACTTCTCAGGATACAACCAGATCAAAATTCATCCTGATGATGAAAAGAAGACAACATTTGTTATAAATTATGGGCTATATTATTTTAAGATGATGCCTTTGTTGGTTTCTAAAGTTGTCCCAAGATCAATTTAAGCAATGAAAAACATGTGAATACAATAAAGAAGTATGTCGGAATCATACTTACAATGAACGGATTATGGAAGTGTTGATAACAAAAATTTTCTCATTGTAGAAGCCCTCCAAGATTTCGGCCAAGGTCCCAATATGTTGAAGATGAACAAGCTCCAAGCTTTGAGAGGATTACAAGCTCTTAGATTGATTTCCCTATCACCTTTAAATGATTCTTGTGTGTGCTAGCACTCTTGAATATTTTCAACAAACCTTCTAAAGTTCTTTGGAGAGTCACGGCAATGAAGAAATTTTTGGAAGAAAAAAATGCCCAATGCCGTGAGCTAAAGAGAGAGGAAGGAGATGAAGTTTTGTGAAATGTTTACTTGTGTGTTTTGATTTCAAAAAACAAAACATATACCAAATCCTAATATTTGGTAAAAGTCTTTCAAACCATCAAATTGAGTGTAGGAAAAGCAACCATCATTCCATCACCTAAAACCATCACCAAAAGGTAAAAGGTTGACAAGTGATGTGACATGATGTGACTTGTGGGCCATACTTGATTCAAAATGCGAGTGGGCCCGCAAACACTCCCGGGCTCGGGTTCGCTAATTCCGAATTAACGAACTTTTCCGTTGCGACGTAATTAAATCAAATTTAATTAAATAATTATGCCAAACAAAATTACTATTCACGTCGCTAGTGAATTAATTCTAAATTAACTCGTTTGCCCGAATTAAAATCTAATTTTAATTCCGCGTCGAAATCTAATTTCGTTTAATATATCGAATATATTATTTTATCGATTAATTCCAAATTAATCGTTCTCTCTCTTCAAATAGTATTTTATCCTAGATAAAATCTCTCCGTAATTAATCTCAGATTAATTATGCTTGAATCATACGTCATCGGTGAATCTTCGAGAAGTGACCCAAGAGATCTCTGGATATGTTGGCAGTAAATTCGGTCATCCGACTATCCGAACACGTACGTACCTCGTACTACATTTTTACCGATTTACGAGACATGGTTGGCTTCTAGCAAAGCACCGTGCCTACCCAATTCACCAGAAATATTCTTAATGAAATATATAATCTATATCTGGCATAGTATACGTAGTATTGCGTATTACGATCCAGTATCAGATGTCACATGCAAGGCCTGGGGCTGGAATAGTGTCTGCCCTGTACGAAGCATATATCGGATTACAAGCAACTAGTCTCTTTAAATCGGATAATCATGACCTTGTCATATTATCCCGATGGTTGCAACCATTTAGAGTACCAGTTCTGTATCCCTGCGTGATCATCATCTCCATATGACTGAAATGATACTTCCTTCTTGACATCACACCCAATATACTACAATTCTCAATAAACCCAGAAGAGGTGTACACAGAATCTGTTAAAGTCTCGGACGACCAAAACCAAAGCGTATTGACTGTCGCAAGTACTAGCGATGTAAGTCTCAGGTTAAGACCAAATACACCTACCCTGATGCGGATTCCCATAGACACATAGTTATACTACAAATGGGATTCCTCGGGGTCTATCCAGAGCGAAGCTGTTTCCGTACCATCGGTAAACACAACCTCCTATCACACTTGAATAAGTATCCAATACTTAAATATATTAGAACTATGCCGTTACGCTTCCATAACACGCACAAGTGCAATACTAGTCTATTCTGCATTATCGATGTACAGTCTCGATAATACTACGACTATGGATATTTAATGATTAAACCTTTATGGATTGATACCGTCTCATATCTTATAATCCGGAACTAATCATAGGGACTTTTATCATTTATATATATTTAAGTAATCAAATTACAAAATGATAAAATGCAATTTCTATTGCTACATAATTAATTTGTACAAAAACCACAATATCTTTTACAAATAGTGACGCTATGGGTCATAATTGTCTAACAGCCTTTCGGATTGAAAAATGGTGGAGCAACGTATAAAATATTGGTGAACCGGGTCTTCAAGCCCCTCATCGGTAAGATAAATAAAGTCGATTGATGAGTGGTAAATGTATCACCATTTCCCACTCATTTGACCTAATATTTTCTATAGAATCTTGAGTTTTGTGAATATTTTGATGTGTTTTGTGTTATTTTGTAGATAAATAAAGTTTCAGGATACTTTGGAGGTAACTCGAGGCTAAAACAGTGAAAAATGGACAAAAGGGCAAAATGGTCATTTTGCTTGTCGTGACACGCTCCACGTGTTGCGATCGCTAACGTGCACCAGGAGCTGCTAAAATACGCCGAGAGAGAAATCTCGATTATGGGCCGATGGAGAAATCCGGTATTTATAATTTGGCACCCATCGTGGGACGAACAAATACCAGACCACGTGGTTACACAGTTGGACATTCTACAAGAACAGTTGTGAGCATTGGAAGTGGAGAATAATGCCATGTAAAACACCATTACAAACTTCCAAAATCAGTTGAAACAGATTGCCTCAACCTCTCAGCAGGGCGAAAACCAGGATCTCCCCAACGACCCCTCCATTCGAACTAACATCTAGGGGGCGTTCAACGATGTGGCTGGCGATGATCTACCACTAGTCAACCACCCTCAAATCCACCAGATAGGTCCCCATATCTCTCAAGCTGATCCATCACAATGAGCCGCCTCCGCCATGTGTAAAGAGATACATGAATTCAAAGATACAATTCTTTCCAGCCTAATTGGGGTGACACTACCAATGAAAAAATCCAGGCCGGGAAAATCTCGGACACTCATTTCCTAGAAACTATTACTTCTGTTGAACTCCCACGAAAGTTTAGTCCCTCAAACATGAAATTATATGACAGATCTACAGACCCAGAAGACTATGTTATCCATTACAAGTATAAGATGATGTCAACGGCTCTGGCTCCACCCTAGTGGGAAGCTAGAATGTGTAGAATGTTTGAAGAGACATTATTAGGCCCAACCCTTGATTCATTAACCTTCCATAACGATCCGTTAGGTCATATCAAGAACTAGCAGACAAGTTCGTGGAGCACTTTGCAAGCTATTGTATACCCGAAAAAACCACAAACGACCTCAACCCAATCCAACAACAAAAATGATATTCTCTACGAAGCTAAGTGGCTCGTTTCAACAAGGAAAGAATATCCATTCTAGATCTCCACAAGTCGACAGCTGTAGAAGCCTTCAGGAACAGTCTGCTCGCAGATAGTGGGACTCATAAAAAACTAATGAAATTCTGATCTTACACTATGTATCAGGCTATTGCCCAAGCTCAAGTTGAGATTAGATAGGAGTGAGATAAGAGGAATGAGATGAGAGAAGGTTCCTCTAGCCATCACAATAAGAGAACCCCAAATCTTCTCAAGCGACCTAAAGAATTCATTGGCAACGCTCCACAATAAATAGAGAGAATGGCTCATCAAAGAAGGGAGCACCACTATTTTAACCGAGATTTTGATCGTCGATCATTGCCTTACAAGGTCCATGACATGATGCCACCAAATAGACCAAGAATCCCAGACTACTACTTTACTGTTTCCTCATGCGAACTTGTCTTAGTCCTCATAAAGATGGGAAAGGAAGTGAAATGGCTCCCACGCTTTAGAGACAGATCTACAAGGAAGGACAAACGCAAATGGTGCGAGTTCCATATGGATTATGGCCATACGACAACCAATTGTGTTGCCTTGAGGTTAGAAGTTATGGAGCTACTGAATAAATGGTATATGAAAGACCTGCACACGGAGAAAGACAATGCTACAATGGACTGAATAGACAAAAGAAGTGGGCATGAAGACAACCCCTCACCACCTCCGGTTAATAATACAATGAATTTTATCTCATGTGGATCTAAAATCAGTGGTATTTCTTACTCAGCTGCCAAACGACATGCAAGAGAAGCTACATTCAGGACTCATCAGTCTACAATATAGATTGAATGAATGTTTACCAATCTAACCATTGATTTCACAGACGATAACAGCTCAAGTCGGATGACCCCCATCACAACGCCCTAATGATCTCATTACAGGTTGCTAAGTTCATGATCAAGTGAGTGTTGGTTGACACCAGATCCCCAGCCAACATCATATTTACCAGTGCCCTAATAGACATGGGCGCATAATTGGACAAAATCGATCGACGGTCGGTGCTGGTTGGTTTAGTGGGGAACAAAAGTTTACCTTGGGAGAAATATCACTTCCAATATACACTGGATGATTCCACAAGCTCACAGTATTTCTGGTCCTGGACAGTCCCTTAGCCTATAACTCGATCGTCGGCTAATCGTAGATTCATGATATGAGGACAGTCTCATCCATATATCACCAAGTGCTGAAGTTCCCCACTAAATGGGGGGTAAAAGAGATCAGATGAGACCAACTTACTTCAAGAAGTTGCTATCAAAAGACCTTTAAGGCCAAATCTAACTCAGCATAGCAACTACAGAAAGGATCCCGTAGGGCCGAGCCATATCCGCCCAATATCAAAGAACTTGACGAGGTCCAAATTCACCCCCAGCTTGCAGACCATAAAGCTCAAATTAGGACTTACCTTGAACCCAAGCTGCATGCAGATTTAATAAACTTCCTCATGGAGTGACACGACTGCTTCACATGGTCGCATGAAGATATGACCGGGATAGATCCGGAGATGATAACTCACAAACTCCATGTGGACCCAGACTACCCCCGATAAGACAGAAGAGGAGAAAATTCACTCCAGAGAGGAACCAGATCATCGACGAGGAGGTTCAGAAGCTTCTACAAAATAGAACCATTAAAGAAGTCAAGTATCCCAAAAGGCTTTCCAATGTTGTGGTTGTCTGAAATAAGAACGAGAAATGGCGAGTCTATATCGACTTCACAGATTTGAATAAGGCTTGCCCAAAAGACTCATATCTTTTGCCTCATATCAATTCAATGGTCGATGCTACAGTAAGGCACGAGTTAATGAGCTTCATAGATGCCAACTCAGGCTACAATCAAATCCTCATGCACCCAAGCGACCAGGAAAATACGACCTTCGTTACCAACAGAGGAATCTATTGCTACAAGGTGATGCCATTCAGACTCAAGAATACAGAAGTCGCATACCAACGCCTCATCAATAAGATTTTTTTCCCAATAGATTGGGAAAACCATGGAAGTGTATATAGACGACATGTTGGTTAAGTCATTAAAAGCCGAGCAACATCTAGAGCACTTGGAAAAGACATTCGACATAATGAGGAAGTATGACATGAATTTGAACCCCACTAAGTGTGTATTTGGTATCGCTTCAGGAAAATTCATAGGGTATATAGTTACTCGACGAGGGATCGAAGCCAACCACGATCAGATTAAATCCATGATTGATATCCCTTCTCCCACAAGCCCAAAAGACGTCATGTGACCTGCAGGGAGAGTGGCAGCTCTGAATAGGTTCATCTCAAAGTCTACAAATAATTTTTTTTGTTTTTTGTTGCCTTAAGAAAGTAAAAAACTTTGAAATGACCCCAGCATACTAAGGTGCTTTGAAAGAGCTGAAGCGGTACCTGACCACTCCACCACTCATTTCAAAGCCAATCGACAGTGAGAGGTCTACGTCTACTTGGGGGTGTCAGAATGAGCTGTCAGTGCAGACATGATCAGAGAGGAATAAGGGACACAACTCTCGGTCTACTATATGAGTAAAGCCCAACGCGACGCGAAAACTATCTACACAAAAATTGAGAAGTTGGTATTTGCCTTGGTGACAGTGGGTCGGAAGCTACGCCCCTACTTCCAAGGACATCCAATCACAGTCTACACTTCCTATCCCATGAGGAGCATACTCCATAGACCGAAACTCTCTAGGAGGCTGGTCAAATAGGTAGTGGAACTGGGGGAACATGAAAAAACTTATCAGCCACGAACCGCGATCAAGTTTCAAACACTAGCCGATTTCATGGCCGACTTTTGCGCCACTCTATAGGTTCCAGCCAACTTGGAAGTCCAGTATGTCCAGCCAACAACAACTTGGAAACTTGTTGTCGAAGGGTCGAGCAACTTGTTGTTGACTTTTCCCATGAAGGCGACACGCTACAATAAGCTGTCAAGTGTGGTTTCAAAATCCCAAATAACGAAGCCGAATACGAAGCATTAATTACTGGATTGACATTGGCCAAAGACCTGAGAGTATACATGGCAAAAAAAGCCCAGGCCCAGCTCGGCCCGGGCCAAGCTTCAAAATGAGGGCCTGGCTCGGGCTCAACCAAAAAAGCCCATGCTCGGCCTGGCCCGGGCTTAAAATAAATAATTAAATATTTTTATTTATAATATATTTTTATTTATATAATAAATTTTTTATATTTATAAATTTCTTTTTTTGAGCTCGGGCCGGGCTTATCAAATCCCGACCTGATCCCGGCCCGTTGCCATCCATACTTCGGAGTAAAAAAGATAGATATTCAATCAGACTCCCAACTCATTGTCAACCAGCCCCAATGATCATATCAAGTAAGGGACTCGCAGATGGACGCCTACTTCTAAAAGTTAAAGATTTTCAAGCGACATTTGAGGAACTAACAATATCACAAGTTCCCATGGCTGAAAACACTCATTCGATTGCCCTAGCCATTCTTGGCTCGATAATGCAATGGGTCAAACCTCAATCTATTTTAATCGTGTAATTACAATAGCCAGCCATCTGGAATGAGGAAACCAAAGTCGTCATCACCTCGGCCAAAGCAGCCGACTCTTAGATCACATTAAAAAATATTTTGAGAAAGCAAATGAGCATGGGTTGACGAGCTACCAGGAGTGTTGTGGTCCTACCGAACAACAGCACGCTCAAAGACTAGAGAAACCTCATTCTCTCCACTATTTGAAGCTGAAGCAGTCATTCATACTGAAGGGAGCGTCACATCCTCACGTTACCAGTGGCTCAAAGGGGATTCCAATCAACAGCTCATGAACTACAGCCTCGACACCATTTATGAGTTAAGAGAGCACGCCTCTATACGACATAGAAGACTCCTCCGAAACTTCAGCAGGTCTAGTCGACTGAAGATTATCATGGACCTTTATCTTGTCCAGTCGACGGGATCATTCCCTATGACTCTCACCGAGTCAAGATGAAGACCTAGACCTTTATCTGGTCCAGATGACATAGAAGACTCACATAGACTTTCTTCAAGTTCATTCGGTTGGAAATTATCCTAGAACTTCATCTAGTCCAGTCGACGGGAACATTGCCCATGACTATTGTCAAGTCCAGGTGAAAACCTGGATGTTCATCTGGTCCAGACGACAAAGAAGACTCTTCTGGACCTTCTTCAGGCTCATTTGGCTGGAGATTATCCTAGACCTTCATTTGGTTCAGTCGATGAGAACATTCCCCATAACTCTCGTTGAGTCAAGATGAAGACTTAGAGCTTTTTCCGGTCCAGATGACATAGAAGACTCATCTGGACCTTCTTCAGGTTCAGTCGACTGAAGATTGTCCTAGATCTTCATTTGGTCCAGTCAACAAGAACATTCTCTATGAATCTTTTCGAGTGAAGATGAAGACTTGGACCTTCATTTGGTCCACATGACACAGAAGACTCCCCTGGACTTTCTCCAGGTTCAGTCAGCTAGAGATTATCCTGGACCTTTATCTGGTCTAGTTAACGGGAACATTTCCCATGACTCTCGTCAAGTCAAGATGAAGACTTGGACCTTCATCTAGTCTAGACAACATATAAGACTCCCTTGGACAAGCTTTATGACCGGTTGGTTGAAGATTATCATATACCTTCATCTGATCCAGTCGACGGGGACACCTCAAGACTATTGTCATGTTAAGATGAAGAACTTGACTCTTATTTGGTCCAGACGACATGGAAACTTTTCATGGACTTGCTTCAGGTCCAGTCGACTGTAGATTATCCTGGACCCTCATATAGTCAAGGCAATATCAAAGACTCACTGACCTTCATCAGGTCTGGTCGACTGAGGGTTATCTCAGATATTCATTGGTTCTCTTATGACAATTCGTTTGCTCCAAGCGACATCAACGTCCCAATTCAATCACATGTTCTAGTCAAATCTTATACGACATACTCATTGAATGCTCTCCAAGCCAAGTACTTTTTGACTTAGAGAGTATGAGACAAACAGTATGGGCCAAATTTGGTCCATTTACCAAATTGTCTTTTCATCTCAGACCCATATATTAGAAAAATCCCAATTGACAACAAGACATCTAATTCATCCTTAAACATCATACCCAATCTATAGGCCAAAGACCCAAATGTCTTTTCTTTTCAGGCCCATATATCAGACGAAACCCACAAGACAACCCATTGACTTTTCAACAAATCTCCTGCAAAAAAGTCTCTGTAATTAATTATCCTCCACGTGATTAGTTTTCTTAGCACCAAAAGCTAGATTTCTAACATATTAATGGGACCCACAATCATAAATATGATACCGAATCCAACTAGAAAGCAACTCTTTAGCCTATAAAGATGTAGAACTCAGATTTACGTTCATTCAACTTTTAACACTCATACTAGAGCTTTCAAAGCAAATCATCTCTTAAACACTTGCCTACCGCCCTCAGGCAGTCTACGGAGGTCAAGGTAAATTTAAATCTTATTTTTCGCTTATTTACTGCCCATCTTCATCATTAACTTAAGCATCAAAGTGCCTACGGCAACCACCACATCTGTGGGTAGAAACTCTCAGCTCACCCTACCTTTGTTTGCAGGATCACTAGTGCCCTCATCATACAAATCTTGATTGTGGACCCAAGGCGAAATCCAGTGTCTACAACCATTAACTCACAAAAAACCCAGAAAAATGTCATACACATATTACCCAAGTCCATCACCATTATCACAAACACCAACAAGAATGAAGAGAATAGAATGGTCTGTAAAGAACTCGCTTATTATGTTGAAGGTTGGTAGTAGAGGAAGATGCTCAAAGTTGTTGGGAATGGCTTGAAGTTGCAGAATGATGCTCGAAGATCTGGAGAGTTTACTTTGAGAAAATGAAGTGGTAAAGGGGAATAGTGAAGCAGAACGACCTTCAAATAGGCTGCTCATGCTGATTTTGGCCGTTAGATTGAAGCAAGAGCAAGGGATTTATGACATGTGTGAAGGAGATCGCCACCGTTGAATTAAAATGGAAGGTTGAGATTATATCCACAAGCTCGATTGATCACAGCTTTCCATGTTTTTGGTGCGTAGATTATGGATGTGTGACACCTGACACCTCAGAGAGATGAAGTATAAGGTGAATTTATGGATGTGACGGGCATTTAAGGAAGTCCATTATGCCTTCACGTCTTCCTATAGAAGATTTTCAGAAACCCTATGGAGACTTTTTCAGTTGGTGATAAAAGAGAGGCAATCAACATAAGAAACATAAACTTTGGCAGTTTGTGCAGTAACTTGACCCGAGAAGTATTGCTTTAGGGAGCTTCAAGAAGCCTCAACCCGAGAACACTTACTCGGGTGTACCACCATCTTTTTTAAAGTTCTTGACATCAACTCGCTAACTCGTTGATACCGATAACTAGAGGAAAGATGTTGATGGTGGATTTTCACTCTGAGGAAGTTCAAATATTAAGAAGAGGTAGAATATATTTGTACTTAGCCAAAAGAGAATGATGAGGGTCCAATGGCCTAGAGGGACTGAAGTCAGACAGAGGACCCGACCCCACTATGTGGAGGAGTTCTCCCGAGGCCAGAACCTGTTGATGATGAAGCAAATAGGGGCACTGACTCGACCTGAAGAGGAAATGTCAGTTTTGACAGCATTTGAATGTTTGAGGAAGCCGACCCGAGGTGGCATATGATACCATCCCGATCTAGTTGAGGAAGTTGGAGGAGGTATCTACGAACATCATTCACCTCGGTATACTGACCCGAGTAGGGGTGTGAATCGGTCAGTTCAGTCGGTTAATCCTTGATTTTTTAACCGTAACAGAAATTTTCGGTTAAATAAAAGTGTGACCGATTTAACCAATTTATGACACATAACCATTAACCAATTAACCGTTATATTTTGGTCGGTTATGGTTAATTCGGTTATTAACCAATCCAATAAATATAAATTCATCAATTTTCAATAAAGTAATTTAACACAATTACACAAATATAAATTCATATCCATCAAAAAAACAGCAAATCATAAGATAATTTAACACAAATATAATTCATCAAGCATTTTTGAGAAGACAATCCAGAAAGTCAGAAGACAACTCAAAATTACATTACAAAATCCATAAAAAATACAAACATATTAGATGTTCCACAACTAATAACTAAGCAATTTTCATTAATCATCTTCAAAGTCAGCAACTTAGGACCTCAGGCTCAGCAACTCAGCATCCACAAGGCAGCAACTCAGCAAGGTAATTCTGTCATTACTCATATTCAAAATCTGAAGTGACCTTGATTCCAAGTTTTACCATTTCTACATTATTTCAAGTACACAACATATTTTTAGTTTGTCATATAACAAAAAATAAAGACAATAAATTTAATAGTAACACTAAACAGTTAACATAATATTTATTTTTTCCATTTACCTTGCTCAAGCTTCACAACTTATTCTATTTGTTCCTCCTTTTCAATAATTTTCTTCATGGAATGTTGAAGCCAATCTTGAGAACACATTAAGGATTCTATAATTTTAGGAGTCAAAGAGCTCCTAAATTCATCCAGTACTCTCCCACATGTGCTAAAAGCTGACTCCGATGCAATAGTTGACATTGGTATTGCTAGCACATCACGTGCCATCTCTGAAAGTAAAGGAAACCTGGAAGAGTTAAGCTGCCACCATCGAAGAATTTCAAAATCATCACAATCGTCTTCACTTTCCTCTATCAAATACTTTTCCAAATCAGGTTTTGCATCACCACTATGAGATTCAGACCTAAACCTCTTATACTTGGATATCATAAGCTTTGATACAGGAACTGCAAGATCGTTGCCTTGTTCATAAGTCGTAGATGATGATGAGGCAACAAAGATAGAATTTGGAGGTCCCTGACTGTTTGCAGATGCAAGCTTCTTATAACCCTCAAATAGCTCATAAATTGCATCTTTCACACTCTTAGCCAAGTGACCACCTAATTCTTTACCGTACATGTGCTCTAATGCAAATTCAACATACCTTAATTTTCTCCTAGGATCAAGAATGGCATCTATGTAAATCAATTTGTTCATTTTGTCACTTTCCCCCAATATTTCTCATACTTTTGCCTCATTTTTATTACCATAACACTCATATCCATGTCATCACTGTTCTCCAACTCATTCAACAAGCAATCAATTGTAGTAGTGTAGACAACAGAAATTGGACGATGCATGCTGTACTAGGCTCGCGGCACTAGTTGGGCGTACGGAGTAGCCACGGGGACTAAACCGGAAAATGATGGAGTCGCCACCCGGTGCGAACCGGGAAAATAAGATTAAGGCCGCACTCACCCCTCGCAAGGGAAGACCTCAAACCGTTGGGTTCGGAATGGTCCCTTACTTATGTCACTTATAATGAAAGGATTTATGTAAAACTTAATCATGCTTGAGTAACACTCATTTCCAAGGGGTATCATGCTTCTAAATTCACATGCATATCAATAAAAAACTTACACTTAAACTTCCATATACAAATTCCATGTATGAGTTTACATTTAACATATTTTTCATATTTGCATGCAACATATTCATATATAATCTATGTCCAAATTCAAGCATGAAGACAAATTAACATACCAAAAGCATACAACTTCACAAAAGCATAAACAAAGAACATTCTTACAAACATGCATACTAAGAGAAGGTATTCAAGTGCATAACAGAAATAGATGACTAAAGAAGTAATACAAATGCATAAAGTTCAAGGAGATAACTATATGTTAAGATAGACATGTCATGATGTGATACAGTAAGACCGTAAGCGTTCGCGGTGCGTTCGTAAACGTGTTCAAACGGTGAAGACAGAATGTTCTCGTTCGTGATGCGTTCGATGACGCGTTCGAACGGGAACTGGCAGATTACATACATTCATACAGTTTTGGATGTGTCATTCAAACAAGATCATCACAACGACATATCTAATCACATGAATCCTTAAATCATGCATAAGGCTTAACATACTAAGCAATTAAATCATGCTCAATCACAACCAACTAGTCATGCACAAAACTATAACATGTTAAACATCCTAATCATGCATAAGAAAACAAACAACACACTAATCTAGGTCATGCTCAAACACAAATTTGGATGTAACGGAATACGTGTGTCTTTCAAGTGGTACGTGGCATTGTATCCCGAGTACAAACCGCATTACCGTCCATTCGGATTCGGCTACGGAATTTATGTCCGAGTTTCCATCCGATATACCACAAGAAATAACACATATTCCGTCCATCCGGAATCACATCACACAATTAACATGCTTTTTGAATCATGCATACTTAAATATCATAATTAACATGCTTTCTAAATTATCAAATCATGCGAAGAAGATAAGTATCATATGCCCTCAGGTCTAACCTTTTTCCGTCGTCTTTTGGAAGCACGTTTCACGGCCGTCGGAAGGGTTGATGCTCCGCAACTTTTCTGGTTCACTGGTTCCCCTTTTCCTTGGTTGTCCTGCTGATGTGCTCGCTGTTTT
The DNA here is from genome assembly GCA_019454045.1 of Zanthoxylum bungeanum. Lineage (NCBI taxonomy): Eukaryota > Viridiplantae > Streptophyta > Magnoliopsida > Sapindales > Rutaceae > Zanthoxylum > Zanthoxylum bungeanum. Next base: position 65,686 of record SKCR01037672.1, read on the forward strand.
CCCCCAGCTTTGATGCTGGTTGCTGCTGTCTTTCAGGCCACTGTTCCGGTTGCTTCGGCTACTGCTTCATAGTATTTTGGGCTGCTGTTTTGAGGGTGTTTCTGTCACGGTTTTTGGGTCAAATTTCACGTACGCATGTCACATGCATGGAGGGCTTTTTACGTGTGTACTGCAAGGGTTTCAAGGGGTTATTTGGGCTCGGTTTTTACGTGGGTTTGGAGGGCAGTTTTAGAGTTTGTTACGTTAAGGTAGTGTGTTGAGTGCATGGCTACTGTTACATGAGGGTTTGTCTGGGTACAAAGGAGTTGGTTACGTATGGTTGATGTTGAAGGTGGTAAGCTTGAAATGGTGATGGTGCCGAGAGCAATGGGTTTCTGTGAAGGTGTGGCTGTGTGTATATTAGTCTCGGCAGTGAGGGGTTGGTCTTGGTAGTAGGCAATGGCTAGGGTTCTTCACGTGGCTCTTGTTGTGTGCCTAGAGGGGTGGTGAGTGGTGTGTTTCTTTTCTGCTCGTTGAAGGCAGAATGAAGGAGCTGTGTTCGTGAGACTGTGAGGTTGAGTTTGGCCTACTGGTTCACGTGAAGTTGATGGGCAGTTGATGATTGATGATGAGTTGAAAATGATAGAGGAGGGCTGAGAAGAAGATCCTCCAGCCGAGAAGATGAAGATCAAGAGAAACCGTGAGTTATGGGATCATCCAAGGGGTGCCGAGCTGCTCGGCATTTTCAGGGTTTGGTTCAGGCATGAAGGGGGCTCTCGGCAGTGCAGAGGGCGTGAACAAGGCTGTGGGCGAGCTGTGTTGTGTTCAGGTTTTCAAGGGCTGTGAGTGTTATGGTCGTGGAGGAGAACTGTTGCCGAGGCAGTCCAGGGCTGGTGTTTGTGAGGGCTGTGGGCGTCTGTTACCTGTGAGAAGAGCAGCTGGTGATGAAGTGGGCTGTTGAGAGGTGTGATGGAGTTGTTTGGCTGACTCAATCAATGGTAACGGTCGTGTGTGGTGTGGCTTACGTCTCATGGAGAGGCAGTGGCTGAATCATCAAGTGCAGTGAAGTAGTGTTAGGATGTATGGGCTGTGAGGTGTTTATTTTATTTAAGGGGCGTAGGTGCGTGGGCAGTGGCTGCCAGTTGATGGGCTGAATGAAGAGTGGTCAGGGTGTCCCTGGATAGGGTATGGGTAGTGGTGCTTTGTAATTGATCAAATGGAGGAAAAAGACAAGTGAAGAATCGGTGGAGATGATGGGTCTTTGAAAATGGTGTGGTGATTTCTTTTTTTGTATTGGTTTTGTGGTGGCAAGGAGTTGGTTTCACGTGAACGGGCATGGGGCTTCTTGTTAGGTTATTGATTTTTTGTTTGTTTGTTGTTTGGTTGGTTAGGGATGTGAAGGTGGAGGAATGGGGTATTGTTGTTTGATTTGTTTGTTGTTTGAATAAAGAAAAGAAAGAAAGGTAAAATGGGGAGCCATGGGTGTTTGTTGCCTTGTGGTTTGGAAAGGTGGCAAGGTGTGGGCGTGGGGCATGGGTTTGTTGTGTTTGTTGGTTTGGTTGAATTGTTTGGAAGAAGTTATGGGTTGTCACGTGAAGGGTGTATTTGTTTTGTCATTTGGGGAGGCTTTTGGCGTGGGTTTGGTGTTGGGCATGGGTTTGGTTCTTTTGGGTGGGCTTGGGTATATGGGCTGGGTGTGGATTTGGTAAGTGGCTTATGGGTTCTTGGGCCGAGCATAAGCAGAGATCCAACGAGCAAATCGAAGCTAGACAACCAAGTAAATCCAACAATAATTTCAATTTCCAACTTTACCCTTCCAACATCCGTTTCCTGCAACTTCCACGACATAAAAGGTAGTGCCTCCTTACGAGACTCGTCATTGGGCATGATATGCAAAAATGCAGTGTCTACAGTCGCCCCCACTTTGATGGGACTTGTGTAGTGTGTGACAATGACAATCCTATCAAAGTTACGTGCAATGCATTTTTACTTACCTGGCTCGCCAGCTGTCACCTGACTTACCTGTTACTCGAACTGAATTTGTTATGATGGTGAGGTGCCTCGACCTCTGGGCTTTGTTCCCGAACCACCGAATGTGAACTGTGATGATGATGCAGTGGGCCCTCGACCCTGGGATTCATTCCATAACTGAGATTCTTTTTCGGATTTATTCCAAAGCTGAGATTCCTTCTTGGATTCATTCCAAAGCTGAGATTCCTTCTCGGATTCATTCCAAAGCTGAGATTCATTCTGGGATTCATTCCAAACTGGGATTCCTTCTCGGATTCATTCCAAAGCTGAGATTCATTCTCGGATTCATTCCAAAGCTGAGATTCCTTCTCGGATTCATTCTAAAGCTGAGATTCATTCTCGGATTCATTCCAAACTGAGATTCCTTCTCGGATTCATTCCAAAGCTGAGATTCATTCTCGGATTCATTCCAAACTGATATTCCTTCTCGGATTCATTCCAAAGCTGAGATTCATTCTCGGATTCATTCTAAAGCTGAGATTCCTTCTCGGATTCATTCCAAAGCTGATATTCATTCTCGGATTCATTCCAAACTGAGATTCCTTCTCGGATTCATTCCAAACTGAGATTCCTTCTCGGATTCATTCAAAGCTAAGATTCATTCTCGGATTCATTCCAAACTGAGATTCCTTCTCGGATTCATTCCAAAGCTGAGATTCATTCTCGGATTCATTCCAAAGCTGAGATTCCTTCTCGGATT
>SKCR01037673.1:0-70104 GCA_019454045.1 Zanthoxylum bungeanum
TTTTTAAAGTTTGTTGGATGTAATTAGCATGTATAATTGATTTATAAAGCTTATTAGTGTAATTAAGCTTAATAAATTAATTAGAAAATTAAAGTTGCCATTAGAGTTGATTAGCCATTCATAATTAACCTAGAATTGTTCTTGATTAATTTCATTATGGTGAGACTTGATTGGTGTGGTAATTGAATGATTAAAGTATTGAATTTTGTCAATTTAATGTAATTGTCAAATTTGAGTAATTGTGAATTAGGTTTCTAGAATTACCTTCATTCACATTTGGGGCTTTTCATATATATGATATAATTTGATGTATATTTGATGTATGTCAAATTTGGGATTGATTGGATTTGATCTTGAGGTGTTTTGAACAAATTGGGCCAAATTATAATTAATAAAAGTTCTGGGCTGTTTTCGTAAATTCTGAAAAATTCTCGGCATTTTCGGAAATTCTGAAAAGTTTCTGGATTTGAGATGCAAATTGTAAAAATTATTTTGGGATTGATTTGGAATCAATTAAATATGTAATTGACATATTTAAAAAACTAAAATGATTAAATTGCAAAACTTGGGTCTTATTGCAATTAATGATAAATCTGATTTTTCAGATAAAAAAAATCAGTTTTTATTTATTGAGTTATTAGAATATATTAGTTTATTTTAATTTCCCAAGAAAAATATTTATCGGAAATTATTTCGGAGTGAAAGTACGCGAAAACGGCGAAAAACGACGTTACCGGGTAACGACTGCCCAACAGTGAACTGGACACTGTTCGGGCAGCCCATGAACTGTCCAAATATTTTTTGGGCTGACCTGGACAGTCCCCATTAGTATTGGTCGGTCGCTTTGGCCGGAAACGTGTTTTATGCTATTTTGCGGAAAAATATTTTCGCAAATGTTTCGTGATGTTTCTATATTATTTATGTTGTTATATGATATCGAATAAATATGTTTAGGTGAAATATGAATGAATTATTAATATTGGATATTAAATAATTTATTCGTAAGTTTAAAATTTTAAACTACGATTTCGCTCGAACAACGCTTCTTCCGCCGCGCCACTCTGGTCTAACCCCAACAAAATGGTATCAGAGCGAGTCTGATCCTGGACACCCAATATGATTAGCTATTTAATTCAATGTTTAAACATGCATGTGTTTTTATTTAATTTGATTAAATAAATCATTTACATCTTGTTAGAAAATCCCGGTTTAAATAAGGTTTTAAGAAAGTTACTAGTATTAGGAATACTTGTTTCTTTATCCGCCTTGTCAATATGGATGTAAATCTTTTCCTGATGCTATGGCTATAACGTGCCAAAGCTGTGCAGTTAGGTTTAAGGTAGTTCATTTGCGCCGGTAGAACTTATATGATAAGAGACAAATTCAAGTGAAAGTGAAAATCTTGAACTTGCCAAAGCTGTCAGGACTACATCAGTAGCTTGAGTTTTTCATTGACAAGTTTAACCTTGATACACCTCCTTGTGATGTGGCAAAGCTTTCATAACGAAAAATGATCAGGACCAAACCCAGGAGTCACAGTGAGTGTGATTAACAATGAGTTGTCTACCTAATAAATATACGTAGGCGAGAACGTGCCAAACCTGTGAGTCGAAATATATTCATGGGGTCCACTTCCCACTATGGAATTCAATTAAATTATTGAATTCTCGTTTCCTTCAGGGGTTTCGAATTTACTTAAAGTAGTGGGAGACACTGCTACCTTAAAAATCCTTAACTAATGCATGTGTAATATTATGTAAATTGTCGCTTATGTTGTTCCTTGTTCTATTTTTTAGATAGAATTAAACTTTTATCCACTGCATACATATTTTATATATGTTTTCTGACTTCAATTATGATTGCAGATTTCTAGAATAGGTTCTAGATTAGAAAAAATAATGATATATTCTTCTAGATAGAATAGTTTCTTATGCAGTAAAGATTGACATGAATTGGTTCATGTCTTGAGGTTCTTCACTGGCATTAACAAAACCCCATTAGGTATTTGTTTATCAAATAATGACGTTTCTTGGCTTTAGTGACATTCAGATGTCACGTGTCAAACAATATTTATTTTTCGATTATTTGTAATATTGTAAATAATTTGAAAGTAAATAATAAAGCTAAAGAAAGAAGATGCGTATAGTTGTGTATAGAAAATACTGATTTTCATAATACGACAACTGTAGATATTGGATATCAGATCTCCCGTCTAGTTATTTAAAATACCGTTGAATGATTGTTTCGATATTTGATATCAGAACTTGTGACTATTTGGTAGTTACTTGTTCTTTGTAAACAATTGTTACATATCTTAAAACGACTAGTAGTGTCATTAACGAATAGATAAACATTAAGAAAAATATTCGATTAAGTTAATAACTTAGAACATTTTTTTATGAGATTTTATCACTTAAGTATTAGATGCTTATTTCATATGGTAAATGATGATTTGATATGAGATCACACCACATATCCTTATCCATTTAATGAATATTGTATTCGGGAAGGTGACTAAATCTCATTTAACCAATGACTGTCATTGAAACAGAAAATTTATTAAATTGATACATTGGATGTATATAATTTAATCAATTGTAAATTGCTTAAGGTAGTTTTCTTTACTTCGTAACTTAGTCAATGAACTGTCATGACTTAGTTACGTGTTTCTGATGAAACGCGGATAGAATATTTTGACTTGTTCAAAGATATTCAATCTGAAGTTTTGAAAATTGTATCTTTAAAATTCATCGTGAGTCTTTGAATTGTTCAAAGATGTTTGATACGATCAAATGTATGAATTTAGGGCAATTTGTTCTAAGGTTATTCGAAGAATATGATTCTTACATCAATATTATTCTTCCACGATTCCATATTGATGGAATTGGTTAGTGGAAGAAATCAGATCTTATATGATTTGATTCGTTTGATATTGAGTGTTACCGAATTAATTTCAATACTCTTGGGGTTATGCTCCAGTAACACTAATTCATCCTTTTAATTTAGGTTCCATTAGTTTCTACATTTACATATATGATATGTATAAGTAGAAAATTCGAATCTTGAAATGTTTGAGATTTGAATCTTTCTTTTGTATAATGGTTATATAATCGAAAGTACTTGCACCTTGGAGGTAAGTATAAGTTTATCATTTATTCTATTTAATAGAATATTGTATTTTATTTGATAGAATATATTTTCTACGATCCCGAGTAAGAAAATTGTTTATTACTTAGAGTGTAACATTGGATGTTGACTATTGTAAAAAAGATTTGACTTATTGAAGTCAAATATGGTGATAAACTATAAATGGAACTACATAATTAATAAGATGAAAATATCCTTTTATTACTTCTATATAAGTGCTATAGGATATCAGAATCATTCGCAAAGTATTTGATACTTAATGATTCTGTTGTTTTCTTATCGAAGAAAATTATCCTATAACTTATAGTGGGAACGATATTTGATATCGATCCGAAAATTAACATTAAACCATAGGTCTAAGATTGTTCATAGCTTACTACGATAAAGTTTGGAACTTGATTGAGCTTTTATTATGAATCGTTCATAAAATGTGCAAATAGTTTACGCAGCAAAAAACAGAGTGAGCTTATTAAAGGTTTGACCTTTATAGTATGACAGTGAGAAAAGTTATACTCAGTAATCTATTGTAGATTCTGAGGAAACTTATCTCCAGTCGCACTGATTGAATAATTTAAGATCCGATGGTTAATGCTGATATTAAATTGTATATTTTAGCTAAAGAATAAAAAGTGGCGTTTCTGAATGGTTTCTTCAGATAAGAGATCCATTGTGATTTCTTAGTTTGAAGAATTCGTTTTGGAATGGCCCTGAAGTTTGTATTATGCTAAGATTACAATTTAGTATATTAGCTTATAGAGCCTATTGTAAGCTCGGATGAGCTTTCTGGAAATTTGTGTTCTCTAATTTTGATATCAATCAGATTGTCTGATTTTATCAAAGCATAAGGAATACATATGGGATTGAAGGGTTAGTGGGAGCGTACAAATTTCTTTCTAGTATTTTACATCATAATGACATTATCATTATTAAGGTAATAATGAGATGTTTATGAGATAAAAAGTTTACCTCATTCTTATTTTCTCCTTGAATGCAGTGGGAGTGGTCTCTATTATATTTGATATAAAGTTTTGTATAAGATATAAAACTAAGAGACTTGTGAGATACTCCTATTAATTGTACATTAGATATGATCTAATAAAGGACGCAACAAGACTATCTGTATGACAGTTAGTATAATTGTTTGACAGTTAGTGTGTGTCTTATGTATAGTATTCATCTTTCGTAAAGAATGATTCCTTTTTCGAAAGAGATGTTGACTAGAATGTCTAATCAATCTTATGCATCATAGGATGATGGCATAATGAATATTATATTGAGTACGAAAGAGATATCAATTTAATCGTAATTGTTACGATTTATTTTGATATTCTCTAGACCATAAGATGGGTCTTAAAACATGTTCTTTATTATCTTTGAGATATTAAGAACGAGTTTCTAATTAATGGAGAATAAAGTTCGCAACCATTAGGGTCAGATTAGTTTTGAGTCTAATTATGACGTTAGACAATCTACGTCATAAAGAGTCAGAAAAGATGCAGTGAGAGTGTCACAGATGATTCCACTACAAGAGTGGAGTTAGTTGTAACTTATGAAATATTGACTTATGAAGTTGCATAGTGACCTCGTAGATTAGAAGTTTGTTATCAGTGTTGTGTTTGCGGTTATCTATATAGTATTTTGGATCTGATCCGTAAATACTTAGATAACTTAGTAGCTAAAGCACAATATTGATATAGCATATGAGTCATATTGATGTAGAATTTAGATTCTATAAAATATGAATGATGCTTGCTAAGGAAAATGATTGTGTTTGTTGGACAAACTCAATCTGTCAGAGCGGGCTTACTTGTTGTTACCTACCTCTTGAGCGCTAGGTGAGTTCTTGAGGGTCATGTGTATGTGATACATATTAGGATGTGTATATGATACCATGGATTGACACTAGAGCAAGTGGGAGAAATTGTTATGGTTGGTACTCAGAGCGCAAATCCAGATCGTATTTATGTCCGATTCATGATTACGAGCAATACTTTTTTTCCATAATATTACTAATTAAATGGTAGCACCTCTTGTCTTTTATATACGCATTCGATCTAATTTCGATTAGATTGAAACTAAATATGATTTAGTGATATGTATATATATTAGACAAAGACCCCATGATTTACAACGTAGTGCACAGTTGCAACATAGTTTGTAATTGACATTGGGAAGTGTCACTATAAGTTGTATATCCTTAAATTAAGTTCTGGTCAAGATTTACTGACACATGTCGGTTAGTAAAATCCACTGAGACCAGTACATGTCGTATATCGGACTTGGTCCAATGGTTTATCCCAATGAACCATGAGTCTTGGGAGACTCGTATAGACGTGTAGGTGTTTATTTGATAAATACTGAACGACTCACCAAAGATTTCCTAATAGATGGTACACCAACGTCAATATGAATCTTCTTGGGTTGAGTAGCATAATGATTCTTTGACTTGAGATACCACTGTGGATATATGAGTTATCCTCCACACTTAGATGGCAGTCACGTCACCGATCTATTTAGATCAGACCTCCGCCTGTTCTTTGGGTGTGGACTCATGCTCATGATATCCCGTGTGTATCAAGAAAAGGATCCGTCAGTTCTGTGTACATAGCATAGGTAGTTCAACAATTGATTACCAATCTATTAAATCTATGACCATAGTATACTTCGGAAATGAGTTCCGAATGTTATTTAGAGATTGCTAATAGATACGTCGATGAGATTATTCCTATAGAGATTTGACGTTTATATCTATATCTCTAGGATAATCCGGATACCTGTGACGGAGGGATTATACGTATGCAGTGACCTCGACCTCTATGATTCAGCGAGTTTATCTGTGATCATCATAATTTAAGGGTGGGTGAATTATGGACACGAAATTAGATTTCGTGACAGATATACCTGAATCTAGAGAGTCTCACTAATGAAATATACTCGTAGAGCACTAAGGCAACTGTTATGAATAATACTAATTATTTATAACTCGTTTAACGGTTAAACGAAAAATACATGCAATCGGGACCTAACAGTCATTTCCAAAATTAATGTGTATTTTATTAAATACACATTAATAAAATATCAAATTGTGATATTTGACATATATCATTAATATATGTATTTGAGATATTTAATGTAAATATAATACATATATTTGAGATATTTATATTTATTATTTAATTATTTAATTGTTAAATAATTAATAATTATTATTTCAAATATCTTAAAGTAATGATTTTGCTTTATTAAAGTTTGTAAATGGCTTAATGCCATTGGAACACATTTATTTGCTTTATTAAAGTGAATGAAAAGGTGGACTAATGGTATTTAAACAAATTAAAATAATTGTTATTTTTATTTGTTTTGATAATTGACATTTATGTAAATAAAAAGGAAAAATTGGTTTTGTTTTTTTGGGTGATGCGTTTCCAGAGAGCAACTCACGCACACTTAGGCAAGTTTTGAAACAAAAATTGCAAAGAAGAGTGGAGAGCATTTGAAGGAAAAGCTTAAGCATTTTTGAAAAATTAGTAAGTATTTCTTTATTTCCTTCAACATGAAAATTGTTTCAAATATTCTTAACTTCAAATTGTATTGTTAAGATTATGTCTCTACTATTTGAGTTTGTAATTAAATTTTTTTAAAGCTTGTTGGATGTAACTAGCATGTAAAATTGATTTATAAAGCTTATTAGTGTAATTAAGCTTAATAAATTAATTAGAAAGTTAAAGTTGTCATTCTAGAGTTGATTAGCCATTCATAATTAACCTAGAATTGTTCTTGATTAATTTCATTATGGTGAGACTTGACTGATGTGGTAAGTGAATGATTAAAGTTTTGAATTTTGTCAATTTAATGTAAATTGTCCAATTTGAGTAATTTGTGAAATTAGGGTTCTTAACCCATTCAATTTTTGGGCTTTTCATATATATGATACAATTTGATGTATGTCAAATATGGGATTGATTGGATTTGATCTTGATGTGTTTTGAACAAATTTGGCCAAATTACAATTAATAAAAGTTCTGGGCTGTTTTCGTAAATTCTGGAAAATTCTGGGCATTTTCGGAAATTCTGAAAAGTTTCTGGATTTGAGTTGCAAATTGTAAAAATTATTTTGGGATTGATTTTGAATTAATTTAATATGTAATTGACATATTTAAAAAACTAAAATGATTAAATTGCAAAACTTTGAGGTCTTATTGCAATTAATGATAAATCTGATTTTTCAGATAAAAATTCAGTTTTTATTTATTGAGTAATTAGAATAAATTAGTTTATTTTAATTGCCCAAGAAAAATATTTATCGGAAATGATTTCGGAGTGAAAGTACGTGAAAACGACGAAAAACGGCGTTACCTGGTAACGGCTGCCCAAACAGTGAACTGGGCACTGTTCGGGCAGCCCATGAACTGTCCAAATGTTTTTGGGGCTGACCTGGGCAGCTCCTTCCCCTGCGCCACCCTGATCTGACCCCAACATATCTATCCTTAAGGAAGATCGTGGGCTATTGAGTCTAGGGCCTTAAACCTAAAATCGCTTTTTCAAGTTCATTTTAAGTTTACCGGATCAATCTTATTAATGGCCAGTTAACAAGAAGCATTAAGACTGAGGCTAAATAAATTATATTACCTAAACCGTAAAATAACCCCTTATAAACCAGTGATATTGGAATTCATCACAACCCGAGATAATATGTTTAGCTACAAAACATACTTAGGATTACTAAACACTTAAATAAATAAAACATCATAAAAAAAATAACTTGGAGATAAATAAAAGTAAAATTAAAATAATGAAAGAAAATGCTGGGGTTAGAGGATCTACTTTTAATATTTCAAAATTAGAAATCTCTCTTATTGTCAATGTTTACCGATTAATTAATTATATCTAACCAGACCATAAAGGCGGTAATTTCATTTGTCTCAATTAAATCCAACCGACCATATAGGCGGTAACAAAGTTATTACCTAAACCGACCATATAGGCGGAAACTACGTCTGAAATGTAAAACCGATCATATAGGCGATAAATAAGGTTGTCACCTAAACCGGACATATAGGCGGAAACTAATTAATCCAAATTTTAATTAAAATAAGGGAGATTAATCTAATTTATTATATTAAAAGACTCACATTTTCACCTCAGCAGAATGAGATTACATGCTCATGTTGTAAATGAAAACACACAAAATTTTATTGATTAAATAAAAAGAAAATACAAGAAAACTTAAATAAATATACAAGACACTTTCCTTTAGGTTTTCATGGAGAAATTCCTCCAAAGAAAGCATGAAAAATTTACAAAGTTTAGCTTGGTATTTATAGGCAAATCTAAAGGCTTCCACCAATTTCTCCACCAATTGCTCCACCAATTAGCTTGGTATTTATAGGCAAATCTAAAGGCTTCCACCAATTTCTCCACCAATTGCTCCACCAAACATGGCACCAAACTTGGCACCAAACTTGGCACCAAATCCTCCACCAAACATGCAAGCAAGTTTGGTGGAAGTTTGACATTTTTTTATTTTTATTTTATTTTATTTTTTTATTTTGAAAATGACTTAAATAATTACACATAACACACTTCTAAATGTTTTATCAATTTAAGTCATGGAAACTTCAGAATTCAAAATTATTACGAACTTCAAAGTTGTATATCTTTGAGTCTTCTTTAATCTAGAACTTGAATCACCTCAATCTGATATCAGAGTAAGATGTTATGGCCAAAATACGATAATTGCGCAAAGTTGGAATTTCTGAAATTTTACTTCGTTAGAACGCCATTTCAAGTTTCCAATCTCCAAAATCAAAATGTCAAGTCCAGTTTTTGCCCTTATTTGTTCCATATTTCGTCCTGATTGATTCCATTAAGTCCCGATTTTATTTTATCTTCAAAATAAACTAAAACACATCAAAACGTTCAAAAAACTCGAGAAACTATACAAAATATTAAGTAAAAGGAGCGGTAAATAATGATATATTTTCCGCTCATCAATGGAGTTTCTTCTAAAGTAGTTCCTATGACTCCACATCAGATATGGACCGGTAGGAAACCAAATCTTAATTATATTAGGATTTGAGGCTGTTCTACATATGTCAGAGTGGAAGAGCAAGATAAACTCTTGCCTCGAGGACAAAAGTTGAGGTTCGTTTTCGAAATGATACTTGTTCTATGATCCCGAGCATTGAAATGTGTTTATAGCTTTTTTCACCAAATTTCTAGAAGTATAAATTTTGGAAGAATATGAAGATCATAGAAAGGTAGAACTTGATGAAGTTCAACCTATAGTTAATGAACCATCAGAGGAATATGAGATTCAAAAATATGAACCTTCAACACACATACTCTGGAGGTCTAAAAGGATATCGAGACCTTTTGAACGCTTGTATTTGATTCAAGACAAGAGTCTCGGTGTTCTCCTTATAGAGGAAACAGATCCTTGTACCTATAGAGAATTGATGTTAGACATCATTTTCATGAAATGGCAAGAAGCCGTGAAATCAGAGCTAGATTCTATGCATCAGCGTCAAATATGGGTCTTGGTTCAGGTTCCTGAAGGAATTGTTCATATAGGTTGTAAATGAGTTTACAAACAGAAGCGAGGGCCTGATGGTAAAGTTGAGACTTTCAAGTCACAACTAGTTGCTAAAGGTTACACTCAGAGATGTCGACTTTGATGAAACCTTTTTATCAGTTGCGATACTAAAATCTATTAGGATTTTATTGGCTATCGTTGCCTACTATGACTATGAGATTTGACAAATGGATGTTGATGTGATCCTAGCTGCACCTGGTTCGGTCCAGACCACAATTGATCCAATCTATGTACCGGTTGGACCAATTACAAGACACAGAGCTCAGAAGATCAAAGACGTTATGGCAGGCTTGGCCCAACGTCATGTAGCTGAATTGAACAAGCATGTTCGATACCAATTGGACTTCAAGGAAGAGGGTTCAAGAGTTATACACTTGACCCAAGTCATCGAGGAGCAGCATGGATCGATTTCGTTTGTTTAGGCTTATTTATTTGCATGTATGGAACCAATGTGGATGACCGTTTTTATTTATTATTTGGGTTAGTTTATTTTATTTAATTGTGGGTTCAAAATGGGCTAGAAATTATGAGTTATGGGCTTTTAGTTGGTAATGGGTAGTTTAAGGCTATTTTAGACTTTTGGCTCTATTAGGGTTTGAGCATGTTACTATTTAAACTCAAAAACAACTCTTAATGAAGCACCGAATATTCTTGTGCGTGAATAGTGATTTTTTCCTTGAGATTAATGAATTTTTATCAAGGTTCAATGATTGAACAAAGACTTATCAAATGATTGGCATCCTTTGTGGCGTCCATTTTGCTGGCAAAATTCATCTGAGGCTATCTCCAATGGTTTTTAAGGACATGTTCTTTGGGGGTCTACGGAATCTTGGATCGGGTTTTGTCTTTTCGTATCCGGTTTCGTATCAATTGGTTATCAGAGTCAGATTTCAGGTATGACTTTTTAATTAATTATCTCTTTTTTTCGTTTCTTCTTTTGTTTCTTTTCGTCTGTCAAAATTTTTTTTCTTTCCTTTTGTTTTCTGATTAGTGTTTTACTCCTGTCCACAAAAAAAAAAAAAATTGTTTCTTAGTTCTACATTTTGTTTACGTGTGAGTGTAAAAAAAAATTTTGAATCAATCTTCACGTCAGTGTGTGTCTCAGCCAACCAAAACAAATCATCAATCTTCATGGTGTTTGATTTTGATTATTCTTCAAACAAGTATTAGGTTTCAATAATACTTTGTCTAAAAAAAAAAAAAAAAAAAAAAAAAAAAACAGGTTCACGCCTTAAAAAACAAACAGAAGAAAGAAAGGAGGAGAAGAAGGCAATCGGCTACTGCTGCTGTTAAAAATAATAATAATAAAAGGTAGCAGGCCCACTGTTTATTCTTGTTAGTTTCATTAGAGAGTCTTTTTTGTTGCTTTTTATCTTGTTTTGGTGCAATACGATAGTGCTGGCTGTTTGATCCTGGTGTATAAGGTTTGTACTATATCACTACTGTGCTCATTTTACTTGTGCAATTTTAATATTGTTCTGTCAAAAAAAAAAAAAAAAAACAAGGTCCAATCAAAACAAAAAAAAAAAATCAAAAAAAAAACCAATTTGACATTTGTCAGGAATTGCATAGTGCACACCGTATTTAGCATATTTATTATACTTGTCTATTTTATTATTTCCATTTGCACTCTAGTTTTAGTTTTTTTTTTTTTTGATATAGTATCGTTGTTGCTTCTTGAGTCACGTCTTATTCTTTTTCTTGATACTCTTATTCCTTTGATTCCTTGTGAATTTTGCTGACTTTTGGACTACACACGGATTGTGCAATCCATTAGTGGTTAGCGTTCGACATTGAACGAATGTAATTATTCGAGGGGTGTGTTTGAGAGAGAGTGAAACACGAGAGTTCGTGAGGTTTTCTTTATTGAATTTATTTATTTCTTGTTATTATTAACTTATTTGTTAAGTAAGATGGCAGAGAAAGATATGGGCGTTGATGAGAGGGTTAATACCATGGAGAATAATATGGGTGAGTTCCGGGAGATGTTTGGAACTATGAATGCGGCAATAGAGAGGTTGTCGAGGGAGGTTACTAGTCTCCAATTCTCTAGTGTTCAGAAGGAGGCTGAAGGGCCACAACACTCTAGGCCGGAACAAACAGAGCAACAACCACCTAGGGTACCTATACATGAGGTTGAGGTTGAGGCCGAGAATAATCTGGATGATATGGAGGAGTTGGATGAGTTCGAAGATGAGGAGGATATGTATAGACCGCGAGATAGGTGGTATGAGAGGAGATATGACCGGCGGGATAGGAGGTTTGATGAGCGAAGAGGTTTTCAGAGAGGAGATAAAGAGCTTATGGGGGAGAAAATAGACGATTTGGTGATAGGTTTGGTGACAGATTTGGAGATAGATATGAGAGAGATGCATATGATGAGCATAATTATGACTATCAGAGGGGATCTGACATGAGAGATCATGGTATGAGAGATGATATTGATTGTGACCTAGGCAGTATCAAGATGAAAATCCCATCTTTCCACGGCAGAAATGATCCAGAGGCATACTTAGACTGGGAGAGAAAAATTGAGCTGATATTTAATTGTCATAGGTATTCTGATGAGAAGAAAGTGAAGTTAGCTGCCATTGAGTTTACAGACTATGCGGTGATTTGGTGGGATCAGTTGGTAACTAATAGGAGAAGGAACCATGAGAGGCCAGTTGCGACTTGGGAGGAGTTAAAGACTCTCATACGTAAGAGGTTCATTCCAAGCCACTATTATAGAGAGTTATATCAGAAGCTACAATATTTGTATCAGGGGTCGAAGAGTGTTGAGGACTATCATACAGAGATGGAGGTAGCAATGATTAGGGCGAATGTGGTGGAGGATAGAGAAGCCACGATGGCTCGGTTTTTAGGAGGGTTAAATAAGGAGATTGCGAGTGTAGTTGAGTTGCATCATTATGTGGAGTTGGAGGATATGCTACATATGGCGATCAAGGTAGAAAGACAGTTGAGGAAGAAATCCACATCTAGATACACTACACATGGCAGTATCAAGATGAAAATCCCATCTTTCAAGGTAGAAAGACAGTTGTGGAGATTGCTTGGAAGGGGAAGTGGCCTAGTAATGAGCGGAGAGATGGGGGTTTCAATAAGCCCAATACTGATGGTGGTAAGGGAAAAGAAGTGGAGGCATATAGGTTTAAGGTTAAGTCTGAAGTGGTAATTCCAAAATCCAAGGAGGTAAAGTGTTTTAAGTTCTTAGGTATGAGACATTATGCATCACAATGCCCCAACAAGCGAACACTAATAATGAAGAATGATGATAATATCGATTCCACAGATGAGGAGGTGGAAGATGAGATGCCTGCGTTAGAGGATGCTAATGATGATGAGGGAGCAGCATACCCATTAGATAACTTGTCGCTTGTGTCTAGGAGAGCATTGACAACACAAATAGTCGAGGAGGAGACCGAGCAGCAGAGAGATAATATTTTTCATACTAGTTGTAGTGTGAATGTGAAGTCATGTTGTATATCATAAATGGAGGTAGTTGTACCAACGTGGCTAGCACATCATTGGTGGCAAGTTTGGGATTGTCATGTTTACCACATCCTAAGCCATATAGGCTACAATGGCAGAGTGACCAAGCAGGTATTGTTGACTTTTACCATTGGACCTTACACATATGAGGTGTTGTGTGATGTAGTACCCATGCAAGCAGGCCACATACTTTTGGGGAGGCCGTGGTAGTTCGATAGGAAGGTGATACATGATGGGTTTCGAAACAAATATTCATTCCAGCATAAGGGCAAGCCCATTACATTATACCCTTTGACACCAAGACAGGTCCATGATGATCAAGTCAAACTACAGTTGGAAAGAGAAAAAAAAAGAGAGAGAGAGAGAAGCCGCATCCTTGGGGGGTAAGAGTGATAATAGTGAGAAAATGGGATCTAAACCTGAGAGTGGAGGAAACACTGGGATTAGAACCGAGATTAAACCCAATGGAAAGGGGGCTGAGGGAGAGAGTGAAAAAAAATGGAGAGTGAACAAAAGTTTTTATCTTGGTGAGGGAGAAGTGAGAAGAGCCTACAAATCTAGCAAACTCATGTTACTACTAGTGTATAAAGACACACTACATTTTTCTTTACTTACTAACACTAACAATTCACTTCTTGTTTCTATTTCTTCTCTTTTGCAGGAATTTGAAGACGTGCTCACAGAGGACATCCCTAATGGGCTCCCACCCATTCGAGGGATAGAACATCAGATTAATTTCGTGCCTGGAGCCGTCATTCCTAATAGACCCGCATATGGAGTAATCCTGAGGAGACCAAAGAACTTCAGAGGCAAGTTGAGGAGCTGATGGAGAAGGGTTATGTACGAGAGAGTATGAGCCCGTGTGCAGTACCGGTGTTATTAGTGCCTAAGAAGGATGAGACGTGGCGTATGTGTGTGGATTGTCGTGCCATCAATAATATCACGGTAAAGTATCGACATCTCATTCCTAGGCTAGATGATATGTTAGATGAACTGCATGGATCTAAGATTTTTAGTAAAATTGACCTTAAAAGTGGATATCATCAGATTTGTATGAGAGAATGTGACGAGTGGAAGACTGCTTTTAAAACTAAGTGGGCTATATGAGTGGTTAGTAATGCTTTCGGTTTAACAAACTCCCCTAGCACTTTTATGAGACTTATGAACCATGTGCATGTATAGGGAAATTTGTAGTGGTCTATTTTGATGACATATTAGTATACAGTAAATCTTTAGATGAACATGTAGGTCATTTGAAATGTGTGCTTGATATTTTAAGAAAAGAAATTTTTTTTGCTAATTATAAGAAATGCACATTCTGCATGGATAAAGTCATTTTTCTTGGTTTTGTAATGACTACAGATGGCATAGAAATGGATGAGGAGAAAGTTAAAGTGATTAGAGATTGGCCACCACCTACCACAGTGTCGGAGGTACGGAGTTTTCATGGATTGGCAAGTTTCTACAGGCGTTTTGTGAAGGACTTCAGTAGCATAGCAGCACCATTGACTGAGGTAGTCAAGAAGACTGTTGGATTTTAGTGGGGTGAAGCTCAAGAGAGTGCTTTTCAGACTCTCAATGAAAGGTTATGCAGTGCACCAGTTCTCGCACTACCTAATTTTGAGAGCACATTTGAGATAGAGTGTGACGCAAGTGGCATAGGTATTGGGGCGGTATTGATGCAAGAGAAAATACCTATTTCGTAATTTAGTGAGAATTTGAATGGAGTAGCTCTGAGATATCCCACGTACGATAATGAGTTATATGCATTTGTTCGAGCACTGGAGAATTGGCAGCATTACCTATGGTCTAAAGAGTTCGTGATACACACAGATCATGAGAGTTTAAAACACCTTAAAGGGCAAGGAAAACTGAACAAGAGGCATGCTAAATGGTTGGAGTTTGTAGAGACATTTCCATACGTCATTCGCTACAAACAAGGTAAGGAAAATATAGTTGCATATGCCTTGTCACGCGGGTATATTTTACTTACTTCTTTAGGTGCTAAAATGTTAGGGTTTGAATTTATTAAAGAGCTTTATACATGTGATGTGGATTTTTGTGATATATATGCTGCATGTATTAAATCTGCATTTAGTAAATTCTACCAGTATGAGGGATTTTTGTTTAGAGAAAATAAGTTATGCATTCCTTCTTGTAGTATGCGTGAGCTATTAGTGAGAGAGGCTCATGGAGGCGGACTAATGGGACATTTTGGAATTAGTAAGACCCTAGAAACCTTAAAGGATCATTTTTACTGGCCTAGGATGAAGCGCGATGTAGAGCGAATTTGTGATCGGTGTCTCACTTGTAGAAAGGCCAAATCTAAGGTGAAGCCTCATGGATTATATACTTCATTATCTGTACCTAGTGAACCATTGGTAGATATTTCGATGGATTTTGTGTTGGGTTTACCTAGGACTAAACGAGGTAATGATTCCATTTTTGTAGTGGTTGATAGATTTAGCAAGATGGCACACTTCATTGCATGCCATAAAACTGATGATGCCATTAACATATCAGACTTATTCTTTAGAGAGGTAGTAGGACTACATGGGATTCCTATGAGTATAGTTTCTGATAGAGATGTCAAGTTCTTGAGTCATTTCTGGAAGGTTTTGTGGGGTAAGCTAGGGACTAAATTACTTTATTCTACTATGTGTCACCCTCAAACAGATGGACAGACAGAAGTGGTCAATATGACCTGACTCAATTGCTTCGTACCATAGTCACTAAGAATTTAAAATAATGGGAAGAGTGTTTGTCATTTATAGAGTTTGCATACAATAGGTGCATTCATTCTTCTACTTCATATTCACCTTTTGAAATTGTATATGGTTTTAACCCACTAACGCCATTGTATTTATTGCCTTTGCCTGTTGAGGAAAGAATAGGTTTAGATGGGAAAATGAAAGTGGAATTGGTGAAACAAATACATGAGAAAGCACGTGAACATATATTACGGAAAAATGAGCAGTACGCTTCTCATGCGAATAAAGGTCGTAAACGCGTGGTGTTTGAGCCTGGTGATTGGGTTTGGCTACACATGCGTAAGAAAGGTTTCCGGCTCAACGAGGATCCAATCTTCAACCTTGGGGAGATGGTCATTTTCAAGTCGTCGAAATGATCAATGATAATGCATATAAGCTTGATCTGCCTGGTGAGTATAATATTTCTGCTTCATTTAATGTTTCTGATTTGTCCCATTTTGATGCAGGTGTCGATTCGTGGTCGAATCCTTTTCAAAAGGGAGGGAATGATGTGATCCTAGCTGCACCTGGTTCAGTCCAGACCACAATTGATCCAATCTATGTACCAGTTGGACCAATTACAAGACACAGAGCTCAGAAGATCAAAGACGCTATGGCAGGCTTGGCCCAACGTCATGTAGCTGAATTGAACAAGCACGTTCGAGACCAATTGGACTTCAAGGAAGAGGGTTCAAGAGTTATACACTTGACCCAAGTCATCGAAGAGCAACATGGATCGATTTCGTTTGTTTAGGCTTATTTATTATTTATTTGCATGTATGGAACCAACGTGGATGACCGTTTTTATTTATTATTTGTGGTTAGTTTATTTTATTTAATTGTGGGTTCAAAATGGGCTAGAAATTAGGAGTTATGGTCTTTTAGTTGGTAATGGGTAGTTTAAGGCTATTTTAGACTTTTGGCTCTATTAGGGTTTGAGCATGTTACTATTTAAACTCAAAAACAACTCTTAATGAAGCACCAAATATTCTTGTGCGTGAATAGTGATTTTTTCCTTGAGATTAAGGAATTTTTATCAAAGTTCAGTGATTGAACAAAGACTTATCAAATGATTGACATCCCTTGTGGCATCCATTTTGCTGGCAAAATCATCTGAGGCTATCTCCAAGGGTTTTCAAGGACAAGTTCTTTGGGGGTCTACGGGATCTTGGATCGGGTTTCGTCTTTTCGTATCAGATGTAAAAACAGCTTTTCTTAATGGATTTCTTGATGAATAAATATTTTGGAAACATTTGGAGGGTTTTATATCGAGTTAAAACTCGGGTATGGTGTGTAAGCTTGGGAAAAATTGGGCATTTATAAAAAGAAGCTCAATTCATGCTCAATGCTATCATGAATTGCTTAAATATGTATGTTAGCAACACTTTTGAAGCTAAAATGCAAAAAGAAATTTCTAGGTTTCTTCTAGTTTGAATTTATGGGAAGAAGATTCATGTCATAAGCTCAATATTAGAGGAAGGAAGAAGAAAAAGAAGCTTACTTGCATGAAGAGGAGTTGAAATCATAAATTTTTCCTTCACATTGGCATAGGAAAATGAAAGAATTTGAAGTTATTTTGGGGACCAAATTCGTGCCCTAAGGAGAAGAGAAGATAATGAATAATGTTTTCTATTTATAGTGCAAGGGATGTTTTTTTTTTTTTTTTTTTGCAAATGAGTGGCCCAAAATTTGCCACATCACCCAATTCTAGTTTATTCCTGAATTTTACTGTAGCATCCATGGAAATCACGATTGTTGACCCATTTTTGATTCGAATTTGAAAAAATATCCAACGTGGAAGTTATAGGTCTCGGTCTTAGATTTTCGAAGATATAAAATCCATAAAAATCAGAGATTGTATGAAAAAGTTACTGCCCGAATACTAAGGACTGTCTGGAATAGAACATAGAGTAACTTTCGTACCAGAATTGCAAGGAATTTGTCGAATGTCCAAAAAGTAATTTCATGAACACATACATGCTTGAACATGATTTATATCATGTACTATGCCATCCATGACTTGGTAGTCGTCGGAATTACCGAGGTGTTACAGCCACTCCTAGAGAGGATTTGTCAGTCCCGTGTGCGGGATTTAGACATTATTTTCGTGATCTTTAAAATCTGTGGTCGCGATACATTTTAGAAATGAGTTTCGAATGTTGATTGAGAGATCACAAATATGTCACGACACATATATATGAATTGTATATAGCAGAGATTTGACATTCTCATTTATGTCTCCGGTACAATTCGTATAGTCTATTATTTAACATGATTTATGTTGATTCTGAAGATTTTGTGCATGGATTTAGATGGATTAGAAACTTAGGTTTGAGGCTTCTTGTTGACATGAGCTTGGGTGCTTGAAATATGTGTGATAAGTCATGATACATGTTAAGTAATATATTATATTATGTGATTTTAGTGTTGCCATGGATAAAGGTGTTTTGATTTTTCTCTTGTAGTTGTAGCATAGTGAATCTGTTAACAAGTCTGGAATAAGGCCCGTATCTCGACGCAACACTGCACGTAATATTCAGTCTTTAATTTTTCCTTGGCCATATTTCGACGCATAATGGGCATCGCGACGTGAATTTTTTAGATGGCGTCGTGACGTTATACTGAATTTCAGGACGTGTCCCATTTGGCCCGAAGTCACATCAGTTAACGCCCAAAGCTTCCATGCCAGAAGAGCCACGTACATTATTCACGCACATATTTAGGAACCGTAAATACTCATGTATACCAATCATACTTTGTTCAAATGCTTTAAAGATTCTACACAGGAGAATCCATCCAATTCCATTCAAGCACATTATTTTATTTGTTACGTTTTCAGGTTATTATGGTTGTAATATGTCTTACTTACAGTTTGTATATTATAATTTTTTATCTATGTTTCATGTTACACAAATCATGTTTCGTGATCTTCAAGTCGGATTTCATGTTTACGGCCCACGTTCTCAGTTTGCAGCCCTTGTTTACACGATTACAGTCCATGTCTTCATTAGTCATATAAATATATTTTCAGTTGGTGTTTACACATCACATGTTTACAATTTACGTTTTCAGCTTGTGTGTTTCCATTATAAAGTTATTGGTTAGGAAAATTCGCTTAGATGACGTTCATCTCATACTTATTCTAAAATATGTAATAATTTCGTACGAGCATTGTATGCATAACTTAGTACATACATTAGTTCATGATATATGGATTTTCAGTTCATAATTTATAGTTATAGGTCACGATTTATAATGTATGTTTCATTATTTACAACTAAGTTATAATTTTTAGTTTTTCTTAGAGAATTCACGCCACGATTAGAATTTACCATTCATGTGTACGATTTATAGCCATGCTCTACAATTTATGATTTCCAGTTTCCAGTTCCAGTTCATGTTATAGTTTTCAATACATGTTTCCAGTTATGTTCTAAAACTTCAGTTCACGTTTACAGCTTCAAGTCATGTTTACAATTTTCATTTCATTTTTACATTTTCAGTTCATGTCAAAGTTTTTTGGTCAAGACATATTTTTCAGTTTTCATGTTTGTAGTCACTGTATAATGTTACAGTTTTCAATTATGTTCGTAATTTACGCTATACAGTTGTCTGTTATTATTACAGTTTTCAGTTTAAGTTTATAGTTTCAAGTCATGCTTATAGTTTCAGGTCATGTTTTAATTTTTAGTTTAAGGTCACCGTTCATGTTTACAGTTTATGTTTCTCAGTTTGCAGTTTATGTTTATAATTTATGATTTACAATTTTAGCCTATGATTACATGTTTTCAGTTCACGATTTATATTTTTTCAGTTCACGATTTATAGCTTTCAGTTCATGAATTACAATTCAAGCATCATATTTTACAATCTACAACCTACATTTTATAGTTTATAGTCATGTTTAAAGTTCTTAGTCCATGCTTCACCATTTATGTTTTCCAGTAGTGTTTACAGCTTATGTCTTATAGATTTACACCTCATGTTCACAGTTTACGTTTCACGATTCACAATTCATGATTTCTCAAGATTTATAATTTAAATTCATGTTTTATAGTATATGAATTTCATGTTCTCGAATACAAATAAATAATCAATTTCAAAACACCAGTAAAGTATCATCCCTTTATGTATAGCTGCTCGAGTATGCTCACATTCACCTTCACGTTCATGTTTTCCTGCTTACGCGGCGCTAGGTTCCCGCTAAGTAGGTCATGTTGCAGTTACATCTACTCGAGTATGCTCAACCTCATCTCGTCTAATGGTTCTTTGGAAATCCTTTTAGGCTTAATCATGTTCATGTTCACTTTCCTCTACTTATACAGTGTTAGGTCCCGCTGAGTAGGCTTCATGCCCCCAAGTCACGATACTGGTTGTTTTCACAACAACTGTATAAAATATCTATTTTCAGTTTACGATTTTCAGTTTACAGTTACGTTTTAAGTTTTCAGTCGACAATTTACCATTTACACTTCGTGTTTACAGTTTTCAAACTATGTTTATAGCATATAGATATGTTTACAGTTTATAGTCATGGTTTGCAGATAATGTTACATGGTTTCATACAGATATGTTCCATGATTTACAGTTTATTCATTACGATTTCAGTCTTATTTCATGTTTCTCAGTTACAGCTCATGGCTTCAGCTGCAATTTATGAATTATAGTTCACGTGTTATGATTTACAAGTCGCGTTGTATAACCTACATATCATGTTTATAGTTTACATGTCACAAATCACGGTCCACATTTCATGAGTTCCAAGTCACGCTTCATGGTTACAATTCATGCTTACAGTCCACAGTTTATGTCTTCCATGTGTCATGTTTACAACGTAATTTTTCAAGTATCATGTTTACAATTTATATTTTACAGTTTACAACTCATGTTTCATGGCCCGCATTTATAGTACATAAGTTATAGATAAGTCCCAATAAGTACAATTTATGATTTATATTTCAAGATTTATCTATGTTTTAAGAATCAAGAATCACGTGTTCAAGTGTACGTTTTAAATTCTTAATGTTTTCAAGTTAAGTCTACATGCGTGTTATGATATATGACCATGACCTTACAGGTTTATGTTTCATCATTTTACATTGAAACAAGCTCGTTCATTTATATTATATTATATTATGTATCAATTACATCATTTACACGCTAAAGGACAAGCTTTGGAGAGATGGATGCAGAGACAAGCTTTGGAGAGATGGATATCAGCTGCAGTAATTAAGAACAAGCTATTAGGGGTCCAATTATTTGCATATCTGTCATAATAGGCCACGAGGTCGAATGATATTTACACGTACATATCATATTGTATTAGTGTTTCATGTAATTCATGTGTAGTTGTATATCAGATATGCATGTATTCAAAATCAGACAGTTCATTTATATATCACGACATGTTATGCATGTTCATGTCATAGGCTTATGGAGATGGTAACATTGTTTCTTGTCGGTCATGTTCTGGATTTCCTCGGATGTGACAGGTGTATTTTTGGATTTGTTAATTGCATGAACTTTGAATTAAATAGGTGTTAATACGATTAATTACATAATTAAGTCAAAAGTGTTGATTTTCTGAAATTGAGGTGTTGTGGATGAAATTAGATGTGTGATAATGCGTAGGAAAAATTCCTGGAATTTTCGGAATCGTTCTGGAAGTGTTTTGAGAATTTTCTGGAAAAACCACATTATAGGGAAAATCATGATTTACTGAAATTGCGACCTTTTGGCCATTGCTACAGTATTTTGGGTACTGTAGCAGTGCGTATAATGTGTAGGAAAATTCTCGGAATTTTCAGAATTATTCTAGAAGCGTTTTGAGAATTTTCGACACTAGGGGCAAAATGGTATTTTGCTGAAATTACCATAATTAGCCACTGCTGCAGTGAAAGGATCATTGTAGCAGTACTAATTCGATTTAGTATATGATCCAGTTGTCCAGATATCCCGACAATCAGTTCGGTGAATCGATAATCGGTTAATGTGTAACCGTGAAAAGTGTTTCCGAAAATTTTGTCCAAAGTTTTATGTGTAATCATACTTCAATATTTGATATTAATGTGTGATATGGGTGAAATATGGATAAATTAAAAGTAAATGATACTGATTAATTTAATCGGATTAAAAAAATTTAAAACTATATTTCGCCCGCAACGCACTTCCGCCCCAACATCTATCTCATAATCCCCATACAATCAACTTTGTTATTCATAATAAGCAAACAAGTTATACAAATAAGAACTAGCAACCCTTTCAAGCTTCGGCAGTTCGAAGATCTAGCTTATATTGATATATATTATACAAAATGTAGAAGAGATAAAACTTTGAATACTAACTGTCTTCTAGATACATGCAGGGATAAGATTTATATATTTACAGATTTTTAGTAGCAGGTAAAACTAAAAACATTACAAACAGATCCAATTGTTGCATCAAACACAAATTTAAAAAGTATCTACTTCCTTTGCAGCTGTTACTTGAACTTCCACTTTCACAGTTTAATGCATAACTAGATTAAACAGCCTAAGATTTGATGCTTTTGAAGGTTATATCTTGGAAGCAGGTTCAAGTGGTCGAGCAGCCCAAAGTGAACTCAGAGCACGGAGACGATGAAAATACTCCCCCAAGGCAAGTAACGCTCGAGCAGCTTGGCAAGTTGTTAGGATCCGATACATTTGCTGCATTGTTTGTAGTCGAAGGAGATCTGCCTGTTTTTGCACGGACGAGCAAAATCATTCAGCGAACATGAGAGAAATCACGTGCAACATAGAATTTATCACGTTCAGAGAAATCAAAACTGTTGCTTGGAGGTCTAGACAGAATTTCCTTTTGACATGAATAATAGTTTAATGCATAACTAGATTGAATGGTTAATCAGCACCCATTCCAAAAAAATTTCTAGTAATGGCTGGAAAAGAGATTGAGCAGATTGACTATTCGAGACTTCAGGCCTCACTTGCATTTTGAGTTGCATCCATAGTAGAATTTGCATATGAAAAACAGTATTTTTTTGAACTGTGCAATAACCATTTCAATGTTAAAGCTTCTACCTTTTACTCTTCTTTTACTCGATTGAAATGAGCAAAGAAGCTACGACAAAGAATTTACCTATGACGCATGAAAGCATTTGAGAAACTCAAGTGCATAGAAGCTATCATGCAGGTATCAGAAATATATTACCTGACTCACAAATCTCTCTAGTGCTTCCAACTTCTCCACTGCAGCAACAATCTGAGACTGGTAACTTCCTGAACTTAATTGATCTTCTGTAATGCTCTGGACTAGAGTTTGCTGAAGTTTATCTATCCCTTGCGAAAGAGCATCTTCGGCTTGCTGAGAAGATTGCCGAAGGTTACAAACATCAATATGTTGCTGCTCAGTCAATGGCTGAAGTTGAGGCATGAGTATCTGTATAAAAACAAAATTAGCAGCATCACAGCTTGTGAATTGAAAGGTTGCACTATGCTTCATTCATCATTGTAATTTTCAAGTCGTCTGGAATTGAAGCTTGAGTACTACAGCCATGTGTTTGTGAGTTATCAAATTCAACACTGAGTAACCAATAATAAATAAACAAAGCTATAGTTTTACTAAACTATGCTTTACATTGAGAATCTCTGATGGACGGAATCCCCCAATCCATTGAAAAAAGCGCTCAGTTGGTGTTCTCCAGATGCCCGAAATCAAATAGAAGACATCAGCCTTGGCAGCATCTGCTTTCATGCGGAAAAGATTGGAGTAATGGTTCAAGCCATTTTCTACAAGCAAACGGAGCTCTATACCAGTTGCATGAGCTTGCAGTGCATTTCTAATTTCACAAATCTGTCTATTCTGCTCTTCAACCCAGTGAGCATACTCCATTTCAAATGCGGTAATCCCTGCCAAAAGCAGAAATCAGATATTCAGATGATAAAAAAATGCAAGCAGACTACTTTTGAATAGCTCCAGAAAACAATCATACTTAGAAATTGCCTTTTCATATTGCAACTAGAAAATTCCAATGATCAATATCCCCACAAAGTTGCCTTTTCATTTTGATATGGCATGAATGAACAAACATTCTGGTGATGGGGTATGATTCATTCAGATTTAGAAATGAAATACATAAATAGTATCACATATTTTTAAAACAAAAGATGGTCATTGTAAGTAGGATATTTTCAATGCAGAGATTTTTTCCTTCTATCAACATCAATGGGCACTCCTTTGAATTAGAGAGGTTTCTCTGCCTTTTATAAGAGGAAAATAAGTTTTTGAGTTTTTGAGTTGGAGCTTTCAAATACTTTTAACTTATGTACTATGGACTAGAGATACCGAACATGGGAGTTTGTCCCAAAGGAAAAGAGATGAAATCTGCTGTTTTGGAATTTCCTCCACCCCTTAAAAGTACTTTTAACATTCCCTAGATACTAGTGCATCTATGAAAGTTTAGACAGGGTTTGGTAAGTAACCCATGGAATGGAGTATATGAGTTGATGGGGGCTTGAACATAATTTTATGATGTCAATAATTTAATGAAAAAGCACCCATAAAGAAATATTATATTGGAATCAACATATATATAGTCTACATAGTGCAAGTGCTAAATACATATATGTTATCACAAACCTGGGTTTATATTTCCAGATAATCCAAAGTGACTGCCATCTGAAGCACTGCCTATGCACATTCCCTGCAACAAGGTTCGCTGATTGACGAACTGGTAGTATAATCCAAAACTAGATTTATACAGAACATGCTTTTTGATGTGGTGGAATTGAATAAAAAAATTGATAAAATTTCACCTCACCTGATGTCTAGCTCTATCAAGTTCCTGCTCCAACTGTGCCAATTTCAAACGGCTTGTTTCTAATTGTTGTACATATGCCTATGAAACAAAATCGAAATATAATTAACTTTATACTGCAAATACTGTATACCTTCCGTCAGTAAGGATAGGAAAATTAATATATCTCAATCTACCTTCTTCCGCAAACGACTTTTCCTAGCAGCTTCACGATTTTGTGCCAAACGCCTCTGTGTCTGTAAGTAAGTTAGTGGATTACTTTACTGACACTACCATTTGTGAAGAAATTAATAGAGATGATATAGTTTTAGAAAATTGCTACAGTGTTTTCATTGAGAGAATAATAAAAGTTCAGTGCAAACGAAAAGTTAAGTAATCTACCCCCAAAAAAATCAAATGGGGAGAGAGAGAGGGAGGGAGGGAGAGAGAGAGAGAGAGAGAGAGAGCATATGTTCACCTTTTCAGAAGGTTTATTTGCTTCTTGATCACTTCTTGAAGGCTCCATGGAATTATGAGAGAGATATTCAGTCTACCGAATTAGAACAAGATAATGAATTAGCGTCAGGAAATTAGGTGAAAGAACCCTGACATCCCGTAACCAATGAAGAAAACTTCATGCATCACCTTGTTGTCTAGCCTAGTATCCACTTGTGCAATTGTGGATGAACCAGTATTTGGGCTAGCAGCACCTTGGAAGGTGTCTCCCCACATGTTAATAGGGTGGAATGGCTCGTAAATGCTCATCCTTGCAAGTTGACTAGATGGGGAACTCATACTGTATCCAATAACTGAGACGAAAAAAGGGCCAAAATAAAACCAATTTATTGGCTGTCAATATGTGATTCAACATCCTACGAGTCCATTAGCAAAGTTTACATAACTGAAACTTGTCTCTATTAAACTAAATTGAAAAATTTAATAGGAAGTCAAAATACTGATGGCACGACAATAAAAAAAAAAAAAAAAAAATCAAATTGAAATAGAAACATGAAAGCAAAAGTAAAATATACGAAACTAAACCAACATTTACAGCAAAGGCTACATATGGGTAGGTTTGCTCCAAATAATTGCCAGCAACCATTAAGCAATGAAATAGAAGTTAATGACCTTACTTGAAAACTTTTGCCTTTGTTTGCCAGACCAAGTAGATTAGTGTTGCCGATTTTGATTACACGGAAAGAAAAGAAAAGATATCAGTGTTATGCAAATGGATCTCATCAACACTCGAAGTAGAGAAATTGCATGGCAGCGCATACATATGGTAACAAATCCATCAGGTTACCTACCTGTACAGAAATTGAATTAGCACAAATTTTTGAGTTTTATTATTTCTAGAAAACAAATATATCAGAAAATCTGAGACTTGAAATAAAATTTCGTTGTTTGTAGTTGTTTCGTTTGCAGAATGAAAATTTAACTCATTTATCTCATAACCTTCACTATTTGATACTGCAGTTGAAGATAATTGATTTTTTATGATAGATTATATTTATATACAGCTGAGATGAGGTAAATTGTTCCTGATTTGTGAATAGTTTCTCAAAGATCTATTTCATATCATGGAAACTGCACATATTATATTGCATTACCAGACAAAATTCACCTACAATGCAAGATGTAAAGAAGAGCATCTATCCACAATGCGGGTTAGCACCTAAAGATGATTTTCAGATGCTAAACTTGATGTGTGATTTCTTGTAAATGGTGAGATTTCACAAATCAACGTAGAGTCATTAGACAACATGTCAACTACATAAAGTTTCACACAATTCAAGAACAATGAAAGGCTACTCAGCAAAGAAATCATGCTTCTCTCTTCGGAACCACAGGAATCCTTTGAATTCAAGTTTTAATTTCTGCCCCATCAAGATTCTTAGACATGGACATATACGTTTGCCAGTCTTCTCCATCACATGTAGCCCAAAAAAAAGATTCTGGGTTCTTTAGAAATTGCTCCAACAGAAAGTTCACTTTATAAGCCAAGAAGCAAGATGGAACAAGTAGCATATAAACAGATATCGCAAACATTTTCCACTTCCAGTCTTTTATCAAACCAAATAAGAATTAAGCTTGGTGCTCTGGGTGATCATGCTCTTGTGAGTTCAATAGAACTGTGATTGGTTTTTTTTTTATTTTTTTTAAAAACAAAATCTTGTTGCACATCCCAAAATTCAAATTTTATTTTGAAAGATGTGAGCAACTCACCAGTGACCAGACTGTGGTTGCCTTTCAACAAATGCTTCTTAGCAAAAATGGCTCTAATTAACTATCAGATATTCAGTATTCACCAATACAGAGGACCAAAATGAAAGTACCCCCCCAAGTACTCAGTACTTTACCAAAAATAAAAGATTCCAAAAAAAAATGAAAGGGGCTGAGAATTACAACTCAACAAACAAAATGAAATTAGAGCTTATAAGAAATCATTAAGAAGCCAAAGATACTTACCCTTTCGATAACTTGACAAAACTAGCTCTTCTCTGCAATTCAAGAAACCCAAACTCAGCACTTGGTACCCTTTTTATAATAGCAATAAACAAGAACCCTTTTCACTTTCAGTAACAGAGCATCACCACCATCCATTCATTCCTCAAAAGCAAACAAGAACCTAAAGTAAACCGAATCAAAATAATCTAATTAAATTAATTAAATGAAAAAGACTGCATAATTTATTTATTTTTTCAAAAAAAAAAAAAAAAAAAATTGCTACAGTCAAAACGTTAACGTCTTAGTGTTCCACTTAAAAGTAGCACATAATAATATTATCTTTGAACGAAAATATGAGCACCTATGACTCATTTTTCAAAGATGTTCACTTTAACCTACGCACCCCACCCGCCTTAGCCTGCGCACTCACCTTGTTTTAGTCATCCCCCATATGTCATAACGTTCTTAGCTGACGTCATTTCCCGGCAGATTTAGAGAGTCTGGCAAGTCCTCATTGGTGGGGCGGAGTTGCATGGTTTGTGAAGTGAGCTCAAAATATTGGAAAGTCCAATAATAATTGTTATATTTTATTTTTATTTTTTTCTAGAAAAAAGCCGGGTGCTGACTAGGACGTGGGGTCGGGGTGAATGGTAATTACACGTAGGCATGTTGTCCGAATCTGAACACCCGTGTGATGTGTCTCCTATAATGGTGGAGATTTTAGAATGTCATGAGATTGTTTTTCGCTCGTGTGAATTTCACACGAATCAAGCCTGTAAATTATACCAAGCACGCTCGTTGAGTCCTTGAAGAAATGTACACTTGAACTATTGGTGCATGGGGAAACTTTTAATTACTTCAAATTTTGAAAACAATACAAAATCATTATCAAATAAAAACATCAAAATATATTTTTTTTAATATTACATTACAAATTTCCTGATTTTTTACAAAATAAAAATATGTAGGGACCAACGTTAATCAATATAACATCGATAAACAGTAACTTGAAATCTCAAAATTCAGATGGATTTAATAAAACAATATAAATAAAATATAAAGTCGATTGGTGTAAGCCTATTTTTAATGATAATTTCCACCTATGACTTTATAACAATTAGTGTAAGAGCATACACGCTGAGTATGAGATCAGACTCACCATATCGAGTAGATACAACATCGTGACCATTATTTCGAATGAGACAAATTTTTTAGGGTTTCTCCATGAATATAGATCCGCAAAGTCACACAGTCGTACATGATGGGTCGTCGTGGACATTGATTGGGAAGCATGATAGAATATTAGGACAATCCCACAAGAGATTGATAAAATAATATAAATGATAATATAAGGTAAGGGTGATCAAAATTGGTTTCGGTTCCGGTTCCCCGTAGAACCGGAACCTGCCCTGAAAAAATCGGTCCATAACTAAGTGGAACCGGAACCTACCCAATTAAATAGGGTATCCTATTAATCGGTTCCAATTCGGTTCCGCATGGAACCAAAATCTACTCAATTAAATAGGTTACCTTATTAACCGGTTCCGCATGGAACCGAAAACTACTCACTTAAATAGGATACCATATTAATCAGTTCCAATTCGGTTCCGATCTTATTCTGATTTACCCTATTTATTTTTTATTGTCAAACTTTGAAAATATAATTATTTCTCACACTTGAATATTACATAATATTCTTAGCAACTGTCCATACAGAAATAAAACAATAAATAAAATTACATATTGCATAATATTTTTGACTCAATACATAATATTCTTGTAGGAAGTGATTGGGTTTTAATTGGGTTATGAAATTAAGTTTAAATTGAGTTTTAATTTAGGTTTTAATTGTGTGTAAATTGAGTTTTAAAATTTGTTATGAAATTTGGTTTAAATTGGGTTATGAATTGGGTTTAAATTGTGTTTTAATTTGGTTTCGAAATTGGTTCTAAATTCGGTTCCCAAAATAGGTATCGGTTCCGTCCATGACAGAACCAGAACCGGACCGTTTAAATTTGTTTCTTCTATTTCGGAATCGGAACCAGTCCGTTTCCAACTGGTTTTGATTCCAAACCTGAAAAAATATAGTTCCTGACAAAACCGGAACCGATACTCAGCCCTATAAGGATATCCTCCCCTACAAGTCATTTTTAGGAATGATTTCTACCCATTAAATTTTAACATAAAAAAAATTACTTCAAATGAATTGATTAATTATTATGATGTTATGAAAATAATGCAATCGTTAACCAAAATATCATATTGTCCAGTATTCTCTCTTAATATGAGCCTATCAAACTGAGTACATACTTTGAAATGAGATTCGTGGAATTTATATAAAGAAATATCCATTATGATATTTTAGAAAGCCACCCAAATGTAACCAAACTATTAGTTGGTTGCATGCTCTCTTTTAGGAATGGTAATTTGTGTTAGAATTCGTTTATTCATTCGATTCGATTCGCTTTAAAGCAAATACAGATTTGAAAAAATGGATTCGTTAAATAAATGGGTCAATTCAATTCGATTCGTTTATTAAACAAATCGAATACGAATTTAAGTTCATTGATTCGTTTAGGATTCGTTTTATTATTTTCTTTTACTTGTTAATGTTATTTTTTAATTAAGATTCGAGAAATTATGACTAATTACCATAGAAAAATTAAATATTATCGATATTTAGTGAAATATTTTTAGTAAATATATTAATTACATATTTCATATGAAGAATTAATGTAAATAAATTATGATAAATTATGTTATTGAATAATATCATGATTAAACGAATATTCGTATTCGATTCGTTTAATAAACGAATCAAATACGAAACCTAATATCATGATTCGTTTAGTAAACGAATCGAATATGAATCGTGATTTGATTCATTTATATTTCGATACAAATTTAATTCATTGATTCGTTTTGCCACCCCTACTCTCTTCTCACGATTTTTCTTGTAAATTGGCATTGCGTGTTGCCTTCTAGCTTCTGTTCTTTAGTGTGTGTGTTTTTATTTTTAAAAATTTAAAGTGAGTAAAATGATAATACCTAACTACAAAAGTTGCCACTTTCCACATATCCTATAGCTTGTTGGCTCTTCCAATCTAGAGAGGGACGGCATAAAAGAGCACCACCTTTGCTTGTAGCTATAAAAAGGAAGGAATTAGCTAAAGAGAAAATGACTGTCGCCCTTTTGCATGGAACAATAACAACAAAATTGTGGGGGAAAAAATTAGAGTTTCGATATGTTATAAGTATTAGATCATTTGATTAGGACACCCATATTTCATATAGTAAGATTTGTGGGTTCGATTCTTTACTATGACATGAGTGAATTCTTTAATTCATGTAATTATTAGTCTTTCAACATGATTATATTAATTTAAGGATGTGATTCTATCAACATTTGGACATTATATATTTTCATTCTCTTCGGGATTTTACCATAAATAGAATTTCCACAATGCTATAAAAAGATAGTGAAGATAGAGTTTCAATCTTGTAAACAAGTATTAACTCACTTGATTAGAACACTCATATTTTATAAAGTAAGACTTGGGGTGGTTTGATTCTTTACAGTGACATGGGTGAATTCTTTAATTCAAGTAATTATTAATCTTTAAGCATGATTATATTAGTATACGAGTCTTGTTCTCATAACCTTAGGATATGGTTCTATCAATATTCGGACATTAGATATTCTCATTCTCTTCAAGACTTGATCAATGTTAATCCTTAAGAGCTTCTATAATGCTGTAAAACGATAGTGAATGGAGTAGCCAATTAATCCATGGGATAAAATTGATGGTGTGTTTACTGGAGGATAATGGGAATGGGGAATCGGGGAATATGAATCATTTTCATTAGAGTTGTTTATTTTTCAAAATTAAATGGAAATTGATATAGGGCCCACACATTTGGAGTTGGAAATGAAAGACACATTCTCATTACCTCCATGGGAATGAGATTCTCATTCCCTGATGAGAAATTATAATATTACCCATAAATATAATTAATTAATATTAATTTTTAAATAATAAAAATGTATTAATAATTAATAATTATTCAATAACTAATAATTAATATTTTAATAAAATAATAATTTAATAAAAGAATAAATTAATATTTCGTTATTTAATACATTAATAATTAATTAATAAAGTAATAATTAATTTATAAATAATTATATAATTAATCAATAATTAATAATAAAATAATATTTAATATTTTAATAAAATAATAAGTTAATAAATGAGTAAATTAATATTTAGTAAATTAATATGTTAATAATTAATTAATAAAGTAATAATAATTAATACTTAATTTAAAAATATTTACCATAATTAATCAATAATTAATAATAAAAGAATAATTTAATAAAAGAATAAACTAATATTTAGTAATTTAATGCATTAATAATTAATAATAACTAATTAATAATAAATTAATATATAATTATAACTAACGAAATTTTTATAATTTTTTAATAATTCATTCGGACTACTTGATAAAATAAAAACATTAATGGAAATACTATTTCATTCTGATTACGATTTTTACAGTTAAGTAAACAACTTATTTTTATTCTGATTTACCATTCACATTCTAACCCATTCAAATTTTATCTCATTTCGATTTCATCACATTCCGATTATTATGAAAGTCCAAGCTTGCAACCAAAAGGGAGTTCTCATATCTAACTTGAGCTTTCATTATACATAAAAGTGTGTGGCCTCTTTAAGATATGTTCTTTTGTGATTTTGGCTTCAGACATTATGCCACCCATTTTAGATATATCTATATAATTGTTTTTATGACTTGGCCTCCATAAGTTTTGTCTCTTTTCATTATGCCCCCAAGCTTCTCAAGTATTGCTTAATTCCAATAATACCCCTAGGTTTCAATTAATATTTGTTTAATTAGATTTACATACATACTAAGTTCTGTAACTATATTAAAAGATAAGTCATTTTCTCTCTCTCTCTGCAGATGCCCTAGTTTTTTTGTAGATCTGCCGCCACCATAACTCCTTGTGGTGGCGATAGTCCCCCTCCCATTTTCCCCTCCCTTTTCTCCCTAAGCCTTTGATTTTCCATTATCTTCCCACCCACCCACCCCACCCCATCTCATCTCACTCACCCACTCACCTTCCTTTTCTTTCACCTCTTTTATCATTATGTCTTTCCTCTCTTTTTTTCGATCTTTTCTCATTTTTGCTCCTCTCAAATCACTCGGCAACCTCATTCTCTTTTGTTATCTATTTATGTGATTTTGTTTGTTTATTTGTGGTGTATTATTTTGATGTTTTGGATCCGCTCATTATAGTGGTAGTTGTTTAACTTTTGTGTTGGCTTTTATTTCTTACTTTTGCAGGATTAATAATCTTTTCTCAACATACAAAAGGTTTGGTGCGAATTAAGTGTGCAGATCTAAAGTGAAGATTGGAGTTTTTTTGGAGCTTCCCAAGATTTTTGTTAAGGATAATTGAACTTGTAGATGATAGGTTTATCTTCTCACTTATCTATTATAATTAAGATAATAGGTTTATCTTCTCAACAACTCTTAC
This sequence comes from Zanthoxylum bungeanum, assembly GCA_019454045.1. Lineage (NCBI taxonomy): Eukaryota > Viridiplantae > Streptophyta > Magnoliopsida > Sapindales > Rutaceae > Zanthoxylum > Zanthoxylum bungeanum. The sequence goes on from SKCR01037673.1 coordinate 32,772, forward strand.
TTATCTACTGTAACTTAAATAGGCTTAGAGATAACACTACTTTATGTATTTAAGATACTTGTACACCTGAAATACAATAAAAAAGAATACATTCTCTCAAAACTTATTTTTTCCCAAACTCTATATGGTATCAGACTCTGCCGATCCTCCATCCATCTGCGTCTGTCTCCACTGCTCCTGCCGCACCAATTGGTGCCTCTTCTTCCCTTGCTTCTCTTCCACCTATTGTGTCATCTTGTGAACCCTCCAACTCTCTTGTCGTCATCAATGTTCAAGCCCAATGTCTTATCAAACTGACGCAAACTAATTACTCTTCATGGTACCAACAGTTTCTCTCTTTGCTCATTGGCTATAATCTCTTTGGTTATGTTGATAACTCTACCCATTGCCCTTTTTCTATGCTCCACACTCATGGCGGTCCTCTTTTGAACTCCGCCTATACTCTATGGATTCTCCAAGACCAATTGCTACTCAATATCATTATTGGTTCTCTCTCGCCTTCCATTGCTCCCTTCATTGCCACGGCTGCCACCTCTGCTGATATCTGGCAATCTTTGCACAAGACATAAAGTACTTCTTCTCGCAATCGCATTATGAATATCTCCGGTTTTCTTGATTGGCTACATAAAGGATCCAAATCCATCACCAAATATATGTAATATATCAAGCCTTTAGCGAATACCTTAGTCCTCATGCAAGCTCTTATCTCTCCATATTGTCTCACTAATAAAATCCTCGCTAGTCTTGGTGATGACTATGCGTCTTTGTCTAGTGTCATTTGGCATGTGAAACCTCCATCAATTTTGATGAACTACATGAGAAACTTATTGCCTCTAAGGCTCATCTTCGCCACTCTGAGTCCTCCTTCATCACTGGTCATGTCTCTGTGAATGTTGCCCACAAGCCTGCCTCTGGTCCGAAGTCATATCCTTACTCCCAGCCTCGCCCCTTCTTTGGTCTACGTTTTTTGTCCCCGTATGTTCATCCCCACTCATCATCTATTCTCGACCCTGCTCCCTCTCTCTCAGCACGGTGGTTACAAGCGCTATTATCAAGTGTGGCCAAAAAGGCCACTCATCTCGATGTTGCCTATATCTTCGAAATGTCCATCTCCTGATTCCAACCCCATGGCCCAATCAGAATAGTTCCTTTCGGCCTTTGCTCTGCATGCATATGTGGCCGCTACTACACAACATCCTAACTGGATTATGGATTCCAATGCATCCCATCACATTACTAATGACCTCCACAACTTGTCTCTTCATACTGATTACAAGGGGCCCGATAATGTTTTGCTTTGTGATGGCTTTGGTCATCGAATAACTTATTCGGTTTCCACTTCTCTTACTTCTCTTACTACTAATTTCAAGTTGTCCAATGTGTTATATGTTTCTTCTATGTCTACAAATCTCTTATATGTTTCTCAATTTTGCCGGACTAAAAATGTTTCGATTGAATTCTTATGTGATTATTTTCTTGTGAATGATTTGAAGACAGACATGGTGCTGTTTCGCGGAAAAAAACTCGGAGAGGATATATGAGTTGCCTCGGTCCTCTCCTCGACTTCCTTTGTCGTCCTTGGTAGCCTCTGTCACTGATTGGCACTCTCATTTAGGTCATCCATCTGCCAAATGGATGTCAATAATGCTTTTCTCCAGGGCACTCTCACGGATGAAGTATATATGGTTCAACCTCCAGGGTTCATCGACAAACAATACATGCATCATAATTGCCGCCTCAAAAAGGCGATCTATGGTCTTAAACAGGCTCATTGAGCTTAGTATTATGAGTTACGCAAATTTCCCCTCTCATATGGTTTCATCAATTCCACTGTCGACACTTCTCTGTTTATCTACAACAAATCTAATTGTATTATTTATCTTCTTATTTATGTAGATGATATGATTATAACGGATAATAATCACCGCTTTGTGGAGCATGTTATCCCTTCTATCTCCAACGGTTCTCCATCAAAGATTTGGGGACATTGTCCTACTTTCTAGGTTTTGAAGTTGTTTCATGTTCCCAAGGCTTATTTCTTCATCTGAGTAAATATATCAATGACTTTCTGGCAAAGGCTCACATAGCATATGCTAAACCAGTCACCGCCTATTTGGCGCCAACTCAATTCCCTTCTCTATGTGATGGCACGCCTTTAGCTGATCCTACAGATTATCGCACTGTTGTGGGCAGTTTACAATATTTGGCATTCACAGGACCTGATATTGCATTTACTATCGAAAAACTATCAGTTTATGCATCAATCTACTGATTCTCATTGGCTAAAATTCGATACCTATGTGGAACTATCAATCATGGCATCTTCCTTCATCGCAATACTTTTTTTTCTCCTTGCATGCCTTTTATGATGCCAATTGGGCAGGTAATCACGATGACCGAACCTCCACTAGAGCATTTATTATTTTCCTTGGCACTATGCCATCTTCTGGAGCTCCCGCAAATAAAAGACAATACCACGTTCTTCCACTGAAGCTGAATATCGGTCTATAGCCTCCACTACCGCTGAAATTTGATAGATCAGGCCTCTGCTTACAGGAACTTGGTCTTCAGGTCAACGCTTCCCCACTGATCTACTATGACAACATTGGTGCTACCTATTTATGTGCTAATCGGGATTTCCACTCTCGCATGAAACATATAACTATTGACTACCATTTTGTTCGTGAACGTGTACAATCTGGTGACTTACGTGTCTCTCACTTGTCATCCTCTGATCAGCTCGCTGATGCTCTCACCAAACCTCTTTCAAGTGTAAAATTGGTAGCTTTTCATAACAAGATTAGAGTTCGACCGATCTTCATCTTGCGGGGGAATGTTAAGGATATTTGAACTTGTAGATGATAAGTTTATCTTCTCACTTATATATTGTAATTTAGATAATAGGTTTATCTTATCAACAACTCTTACTTATCTACTGTAACTTAAATAGGCTTAGAGATAACATACTTTATGTATTTAAGATACTTGTACACCTGAAATACAATCAAGAAGAATACATTCTCTCAAAAATTCTCTTCTCTTAAACTCTATAATTTTTACATAGATCTATTAGTTATTCTGTATTAAATTGATTGTATGTTGTTGTAAAAGTTGATGTATAAAATATGTATTATGTTGTTTCACTTCTAATTATGAATATATAATCACCGACTTTGCACTGAGGCTGAGGTCGAAAGACCATGCCGGACTCGTAATTCCTCATGTTCCTAAGTAATTTTAGGTGTGTATACATATTTTTGTTAGTTACGAGAAATATATAATGCATATATTATGTTATGTTGTTAGGTTTATCCTAACTAAACTTAAATTTTAGAATATCCTAAGTTTATTTTCGAACTTTTATAATCGTGTAATTATATTTTTATGATGTTTTTGTGAATGAATTTCATTTTATCTTGAAAAAAAAAAAAAAAAAAGTTCTGCAACTTACTAATGTATTATTGCTTACATAAGCTGGATGTTAAAGAAGAAAATTAATGTCGTGTCATTGCGCACTACCGGTATTATAAAGAAAAATAATAATACATTAAGAAAATATAACATATATTTATCCAATTAATTAATTAATATCTTGCTTAGTGGCCATGCATGATGCTTGCTCAGTGGGCAATATGCAATCTTTTTCAGTACATGATGAAGTGCGAGCATATATAGATTACAATGATGGAGCACAAAATGAAGATTAAATTCACTCAACATAACAATTTACTTTTATTTATATCACTAACTATTGTATATAAATTTTATCTTTATTGAGAGTAGCAATCGCCGGGCTTGGATTTGGAGAAGGCTCGTGTCGGGCCGGGTTTATTGAAAATAATAATTTATTATTTTTTAAAATAAAATAATTAATTTTAAAAAAAATTTAATACTTAAAAAAATTAAGAATGTAAGTGTTTTTAATATTTCTACCTTCCGTATATAGTTTCTTTATTTTTAGTAAGATTAGTGTTGAAATTAATTAATAATATTATTAAGTATTTACTTATAAGTTAAAACTTTTTGAATTTGGCGATTTCTCATGTTGTATCAACCTGTAAGGTATCGTGATCGTTGTTGAAGCCACATTTCACATAATGAGCATGTTATGATTAATCTGGAAGTCTAACGAATTATGAAACACTTTCTTTATTACTTTAATTTGACTAAAGTTTCACTTTAAAATCTAGAATTATATAGTGTAGAAATTATATATGCATGCTTAAACAAAGTTAGGTCACAGAGGGAGCTTCTCCACTTTTGCTTTATGGATTCTTTTTCTTTGCTGAGTAATAATGGTTGGCTTGCAATGGCATATATATCTATCTTCCTTTAATATCCTTTCTCCAGTTCATTTGCTCATGCATATTTGGAATCTTATCGATTCTCTTTTGCTTACAAACAAATCTTAAACCTAAGAGATTACTTAATATGGGATCAAATGGATAATATATAAACTATATATATATATAGCTTTAAAGATAAAGGTTTTTTAATTTGTTTTGACAAAGCCTACTCACTTCTCCTCTTTTTTGTCCCTTTTATCTTTTTCTGTTACTTATTTTAAACAATATCTTCAACTTCAATTATGTAATCCAAAATATTGAAAAAGATAAAATCACCAAGTACACGCAAAGTGTACCAAATAAAATAATGGGCATCATTTTTAGCAACTAGTGCATTCTTATATATAGATACGGCCATGATTCAGGTTCAAAATCGAAATCGAACCGGTAAGACCCGGTCGGTTTCGATTTGGAATCGAAACCGAAACGATCGATTTCGGAATCGAAACCAGATTTATCTGGTTCAGTTAGGGTTCTCACCTTAGCCGAATCGGACGGTTTCAACCGTTCGAACCGGAACCATTGGAACCGTCCGGTTCCAAGAGGTTCTGTGGTTCCAACCGAAACCAAACGGCTCCCTGCTGCTTTGAAAATGTATTATATATTTTTTTTTTGTAAAAGTAAAATATTAAATGTATATGTAATTACTAAATTACCCTTAATAATATTAAAAAAATTGATAATTTTAGGAGCAATTTAGATATCACAAAATAATCCAAAAATGTTTAAATATAGGTCATTTTTCATTTTTTCAACACATTAATTCTCAATTCTCTCAATTTCTTTAATTCTCTCATGTTCAATTCCTCATATTGATTTAATTTTGCAATTATTCAATAATAACAAAAAATGACAAGCTCATCTGAGGACACCATGTCCAACATGCCAACCCAAAAGAGCGGCCAAAGTATTGGTACACGGAGAAGAGAAGTTAAGTCTCGATCTTCCGATATTTTTCAAAATTCATTTTCATTTAGTCGAGACTGAAAATGAAGGTTTAAGAGTAATATGCAACTATTGTGGTGTATCTTATAAATTTACTAGCGGCTATGACAATATGAACAAGCACTTGGATAGACATCATGCCGCTGAAATTGGACTTGATACAACACAAACTCATATGGGCAGGTACGCTTCATCTAGTAGAGGTACGAGTTATTTAGATTTTTTTAAATATTCTGATGCTAAAAATAGAAGAAATTGCTAAAGTTACTTGTATGACACATCTTTCTTTCAGTTTTGGTGAAAAATTACTTTTACTAATTATGTTCGAAATGCTTTAAATTCTGCTGCCTGTAAAATACCTAGAAATACAACAAAACGATAAATTTTTAAATTATACAAAGATGGTAAAATTATTTTAAATAAAATATTTAAAGATATTAAATGTCATCTTTCTATTTGTTCTAATATTTGGAGTGACCATTGGCAATCACAATCATACATGAGTGTGACTTGTCATTAGATTGATGTATCATGGAACATGCAAAAATGACTTATTGCATTTAGAGTATTTGAATAGCAACATACTGTACAAAATATTTATAAAATAATTCAAGTAATTTTTTATGAATATGGTTTATTAGGTAAAATTTTAACAATTGGTTTTGACAATACATCTACAAATACAACATCAATTAGAGATTTAAAAGAAGTAATTCAACCAAATTTGGGGGGGTCGATTTTTCATGTTCGTTGCACATGTCATGTCCTTAATTTATGTGTTCAATATGTCTGACTTTTTTAGAAAATCACACTAATCCTATTAAAATTGCACTTAATTGTATTTGGTCATATTCTCAAGTCAGGAGAGAATGTGCCAAGTTTTGTAAATTAAATGGTGTTAAATCGGTAAAATTTTCACGAAATGTTCAAATGAAATTCAACTTATTTTCTTTTAACTCAAGCTTTTCAATACAAAGATGTATTATATAGTTTTTTTCTCAACATGTTCAACATAAAATACTTTTGTCTAGTCAATGAGATATTTGTGAAAAAATTAGAACTTTTAAAAGTTTTTAATAATGCTACAAATATTTTTAGTAGAGTTTATTGTCTTACAATAAATTTATTTATTGTTGAATTTTTGAATATTGCTGGTACTATATATGAACATACTGAAAATTCTAATGTTAATGATATTGTTTTAATTGAAGTTATTGTTGTTATGAAGAGAAAACAATTGACATATTTTAAAGACATTGCATTGTTTTATCTTATTGCCGTAGTTTTAAATCCTAGATTTAAATTAGAAGGTTTGAATAGTGACTTACAAACTTATTATACATTTTTAGGAATAGATAATGAAGTTAATATTAGAAAAATAATAAATGGAATAAAAATTGATTTAATAGATTTATTTAATGATTACGTTAGTAAATATAACTTGCAATCATCAGGACAATCTAGTAGCGAACTCGTAATACATTCAAGACTTAGCGTATGTGATCATTGGTTACTCCAACGAAATAAAAAGCAGATGGATAACACGACTAACAACCCGGAATTAGATAATTATTTATCTACCAATTTTGAGTTTCCTCCTGAAAGTTTAGTAAGTAAAAATTTTCAAGTACTTGACTAGTGGAACCGACATCAAAATGTTTATCTTGTTTTATCAATTATTGCTAAAACGTTACTGGCAGCACATGTTTCTATCGTTGCGGTTGAACAAGCCTTCAGCTTAGGAAACAATATTTTGGAAGCGAGACAGTCTTCATTACATCCAAGCACTTTAGAAGTAACTGCATGTGTGGATGATTGGAGCCGAGCTGATCTGAGGCAACAAGAAGATTCCTCCGATGACTTTGAAGACTTGTTCGACAATACATCTGCAAGTGCAAGCGGAACGGGAGCTGAATGACCAACAGCAGACACATATAATGATGATGATGATGAGTAAATAATTATAAATTTGTAATGGAAATTATCTAAAAAAATATAATGGAATTACGTGAGCTTTGTTTCCTCTCACCCTTAGAGGATATGTAGGCTACTTAAGTTTTTAAAAATTTAAGTTCAAACTCTTTAATTTAAGTTTTTAATTTAGTATAATATAAATTCAAATTAATAATTTTAAATAATTTTGAAATCCCATTTTTATTTTTTTAACCGAAACCGTCTGGTTCGGTTCGGTTTTTGTGGAACCGGGAACCGAACCGGTGGCCATGTCTACTTATATATATCATATTGATCTATTATTCATATGATTTATGAACAACCAAAATATTAATTGCCCTTAGAGATTATAATGGTTGGATATCCAAATCAAATTGTCATATCTAAAATTGTAATATATCCAAAAACGTAAAAAAAAAAAAACGATTGGAATTCATATCTGAAATCAATATAGAATTCGAATATCCTATATTGACCAAAATAATTAAAAATTCTAACATAAATTAGAATTATGCTAACAGATATCTGATATGTAAGAAATTTTAAAAAATTAATTATGTATGTATTTGATATCCGAAATACTAAAACTAAAACCGATGAACATGGTAAGATATATTTCAGATACTTAATTTTAAAACCAAAGCTTAACAACTATTTATTAAATTTTAGATATCATATTTTTTCAGTCATATAATATTAAGTATCTAAAATCTCCGATCAAATTATCAACCCTAAAAACCTAACAGCGAGGCCCTTCATTGTTTCATGAAAGTTTGCACGTACTTTCATTTTTTTTTTTACTTTTACCAAATTAAATTACTACCTTAAATAGAACAATCAACGAATTCAATTATTATTATTGAAACAGTAACTTGCAAATAAAATACAAATCAGAAACAGTAACTTACAAAGCAAGAAACAAAAAACAATAAACACACTGACTATATTGAGGCTAGCGTAATGCTATGTCCTATAGCAGAATTTCGCCCCTACTTTTATGCTTGTAGTTCGACGGACGTCTGCCACCAGGATTCAACAATCTGGAAGTCGAATTTCTGCACTGAAAACGACCCCTGGCGAATCTACTTGATATCTTTTTGTATTTCGTTTTTTCCAAAGATCAGATGTAATATGAATGTTTTTCATGAAAAGTCCCGTCTTCGAATGCATACTGTTCTATTTAAATAGACAGTTGGAAACATTTAGTGTTGATGTCTTTTCAGTTAGACTGAAGGGTTGTGTTCTTTTAATTTAAACTAAAATTTAAATCCAAAATAAACAAACCAAAAATAGTTTTTCAGGGAGGCTAATTAATCCCAAGAGCTCCAGGGCCCAATGCCCATCTTTTGACTAATTAATATATATTAAATATATTAATTGTCATGCCAACCATACATCAAAGTCATACATCATAATAGAATCGAACGATTCTATCGGTTCGGCTATGATGGGAACCCTAACCGAACCATACGGAACCATGTGAAAAAGAATTTAAATCCTTCATGTGACAAAAGATTTTCTTTCAAATATTTAAAATTAAATCCAAACTATTTTAAGCTCAGATATTCAAGTTGCGCTTAAGAAAACTACCCCTACTAAATTTCTTCAGGCTGCTTTGTCACAAAACTATTTTGACATTTAAAGGGTTAAAATTCAGTACTGAATTAAGTTTGTATTGAGTATTGGTTAATAATTAGAATTCATCTAATGTGAACCTCATGTGGATCTTACTTATCTCCTAACTATTTATCCAATGCTTAGTGCAAACTCAGCTTAGTAGCGAATCATAATCCGTCGCTGAAATGTTGTACTAAATTAAGAAAATCAACTCCAATTAATATTTCAATTTTTTTTTTATTATTTTTTCATAAAAAAGATAAGGGGATTGACAATTCTAAATATATTTTTAACTTATTATTTTTTTCAAGACTTGAACCATATACTACATTTTAAAAACGCTTATTTTTCCAACCCACTACATCCTTAGGGGCTAAAAGGTGACCGTAGTTGTATTTACCCACTACACTTATTTTTCGAAACGTTGGAACCGTCCGGTTCTATCCGATTCGATTACGGTGGAACCCTAACCAAACTGATTGGAATCGGAACAGGCCGGTTCCTACCGGTTCGGTTTTGATTTCAGTTCCAAACTGAAATTGCTGCCGGATCTAGCTAAAAAAATTGACAAATTTAAATATATTTTTAACCTATTATTTTTCTCAAGACTCGAACCCATATACTATATTTTAAAAACAATTATTTTTCCAACCCACTATGCCCTTCGGGGCTAAAAGGAGACGGTAGTTGCATTTACCTATTCAAATTGCCACTAGTTTCCCATCAATATTTGTGCTAGATTAATAAAATATCATTAGTACTAGGGATTTTGATACGTAATCTTGATATAATTAAAGATTGTGCAAATAATATTATGTACAAAGAATAGAAAGTCTTCAATTATTATGTCCACTTGATACTTTTTATAATTATTTTTAATAATAATAATAATAATGTGGGTTTGTCGTGTCTTCTTGTGCACATGAAAGATAGCAATCAAAATTCTATGCCAAATTTGGTGGGTTGAGAAGAGGAAGGGATTTTATGCCACTCCACTCACACTGGAATTGCTTCTGTCCTACATGTGGGTATGACCTAAAAAGTGCCTTTTTTTCTAAAAGCCGCTTTTGATAACCAATTGGGTGTCACTAAATATGGAAGGGGGATTCCATTCCATAAATACAGTAACATCAAAGGGGCATAAGAATATTCACCAACCAGCCCTAGCCCTGCCTGCCTCAGCTCTTGTAAGGTCTATAATACCCCTCTGCCTCTCTTTTTACTATTTCATTATTCATTTTGATTGAAAGACTCGCATAATACAATAATGCACACACTTTTTTTTGTTGATGAGTTGCGTATGCTAATTGGTTCTATCGTTACTTTTTTTAAGTAGAAATAAGGTTCCAATTTCATTCACAACATTGGGAAAGAGTTTGGTGTAGAGATGGTAGAAAAGTTCAAAAGAGTTTGGTGTAGAGATGGCAGAAAAGTTCGAGTCCGGTCTGGGATAAAAAAATTATTTAATAAATTAATTAATTCGATTTGAGATTTTTATTAAACGAATCTAATATGAATTTGAGATCATTGGCTCGTTTAGAATTCATTTATTACTGTCCTTTTGTTAATTATAGTTATTTTTCAATTGAGATTTGAGAAGTTATATTAGAGTTTATTTACTAAACAAATTGAATATATATTCATCATATTTTAATTCGATTCATTTAGGATCCGACATAAATTTAACTTCCCAATTTATTTTGCCACCCCTAATTATTCTTGATGTAGATTTTTTTTTCCCATCATATATACTACTCTCAACTGATTATGAAAAAAATTAAACTACAATGACAAGTATGGGTAGGTTAAAAAAAAGAGAGAGAGAGAGAAATTGAAAAATCAAATCAAACAAAAAAAAAAAAAAAACGAATTGAACCGATAATTATTTTATTTTAAAAATAAATATTCAATTTCTTAAATTAAAAAATCAAGTCGAATTAATTCAAATTTTTAAACTAAAAATCGAATTGAATATAACTAAGCAAAAAATTAAATTTTATTGAATTGTTTAAGTTTAATTATTTCATTCTTCAGGTTTGTTATATTATTAATTTATTTGGCTTTTAGTGATGTTTAATTTCATGAAATGTTCATGATTATTTTTTTTGGTTATGATTCTCTTTATTTCTCTATTTTTAAATTTTCTAAATGATGATTGTATCTCATAAAAACTTATTTGGAGTAATTGTGATGATTAAAAGAGTTAAAGTGTAAAAGAAAAAAGAAAAAATATTAAATTTAATGAGTATTACGAATTTTTCAATTTTTTATTGTTATGATTACAAAACCGAAAAAATAAAATTAAACCAACAATTAAAAATAACTAAAAGTTTTTATTCAAGGAAAAACCAAATTATTGTTTTTTAAAAAAACAAAAAAAAAATTAATTTTCTTTTTATAATTATACTGAACCGAATCCAACTGTGAGGCACCGCTAATTACAAAAAAAAAAAAAAAAAAAAAAAAATAAATTGTACAAGAATCTAGAAGGGTCAATGTCCATCAGCACTCTCTCCCGTCTCAACAGGCCCATTAAACAAACATTAGCTTTGTTTTATCTCTCTGGGCTGGGCTTGCGTTGATTGGGCCCTCAGCCCACGATTTTCTTTAATTCTATGTTTTTTGGAATGTCGAAACCAGGAATCCAATTTCAGTGGATGAAACCTGGTGTTATCACATATTCTTATAAATGTTACTCTCATCAATTTAATCCTGATCTCCCAAAGTAGGTTAAGACTCAACCCATTACACTTGGCTACAATTCGATCTTTCCGCTAGCAATAGGATTGCCTCCACTTCAAGATTCAAAATTTCCATGGACATATTACAAAAATATAAAGAGAGAATTTTAATATCCTTGAATATTAATCCGTGATCTACTACTTCCATTACAAAAATTAAACCCGTTTGATGTTTGGCTGTTTCTTAATAATAATAATAATTTAATTTCTAAAAATCCCCCAAAAATAGCAACAAAACCAGCTTTGGCTGTTATGATGTCATCAAAATTCTGAAAAATAGCATCTTCTCAACAAACCCTCGCCTCCCAGATCCCTTTCTAACTGCTTCTTCGATCTCGATCTTTATGCTTGCTTACATTTCGCTCTTTTACTCCTTACATTAATGTAACAAAAAAATAATAATTGAATTAATTAAATACTGGACTCATTTATAACTCATATATATATATATATATATATAGCTTCATATGTTCACGTTCCCTTAATGCTATTGTATGATCATAAAGAAGTTATGGTGTCTCCAAATGGAGGGCAAGGATTACATTCACCGCCTAATTATGATAATCTTACTTGTGATCATGAAGTTCAGAGCCAGCAAAAGGGAAATATAGCGAAGCCCTGCTCATTGAGTAGTGTGGTTTCAGGTGAAGATCATGGACAGATTGTGCAGAACCCTTCTTCTTCTTCATCTTCATCGTCGCCTCCTGCTGCTTCATACTTTCTTGGGAACATTAATCTGAATGGAAGGTTCAGTAAGAAAACGATTGATGAAGTTTGGAAAGAAATAGTTCATCATGAAGCTGATAATAATAATTATAATAATAACCAACCTGTTGTAGTGCAGCAACAACTGCAATTCACACTTGGAGAGACTACACTTGAGGATTTTTTACTGCGTGCTGGTGTTATTACTAACAACATGGGGAGTACTAATACTAATAATAATGATCAAGATGGTGTTGCTAATTATGATCAGCAGTTCATGGGGATTGATCCGACGGATGTGTTGTCTCAGCAGGCAGATTGGTTGCAGTTTCAAATGGCAGCAGCTGCTCATCAGCAACAGCAGCAAATGGGAGTAATGGATACAGGTCTTATTGTGTCTGAATCATCAGTTTATGAGAACCCAGTTGGGGATATTGGATACTCAGAGAATCATCAACTGGCTTTGACAATGCCGGTGCCCGCACCATCAGAATCTAAAGTGAATAGTAATGTTGAGAAGAAGAGGAGGTATTCAGATGAGATTATGGAGAAAACAATTGAGAGAAAGCAGAAGAGGATGATCAAGAACCGTGAGTCTGCTGCCAGGTCAAGGGCAAGGAAACAGGTAGTAATAATAATAAGAAAAATTATAAAAGTACAAAAGAGTGACAGAGAAAATACATACAAAAGAGTGACAGAGAAAATACATGTACCATGTGTTAAAAATACTTTTTAACAGTATAATATATATGGTTTTAATTATAATTTTGTCACCCTTTTGTTGATATATCATTATTTTACTAATAATAATGATATTGGAGATTCAAATGCAATATACTTTTACACGTTTTACTCTTACAAATCATATATGTTTCTTTTTGTCTTGTTGATTAAAGGCTTATACAAATCAATTGGAGAGTCAAGTGGGGTGGTTGAGGAAAACAAATAGCTGGCTCAAAAAGCAGAAGGTACATGCTAATCCAATGCCACTACTTAGGAGGGTATATACTGTATGTTATAATAAGAATTTAAGGACATTGCACTAAATAGTGTTGCATTAGAGTCCTATTGTCTTCATTTTTAATGTTTTTTGGAAGTAAAATTTGTTTCTGTGTTATTGTTTTAGCAGGAAGTGGAGATCCTATTGTCTTCTTATCCAACTACAATGTCTAAACACCAATTGAGAAGAGCCAGCTCAGTTTAATATCCTAGCCTATGTTTAAATATTCACTGGCTGTTAATTCAATTTTTTCATTCATCCTGTAGATCAGCAAGAGATTTTCCTTTGACACTTTGAGCTTTTGTTTTATGTTGGAGTTATTTTCAGTTGTTCAAATCAAGATTGGACATGCCACAACACAGCTTTACTTTAAAAAAAAAAAAAAATCAAGGGTAAAATCCATGCATTTTGGTATTGAATTTCTTATTCTTTCTTCATTGGAATTCAATATCACCATAATAATTCCTGGGAAAAATTAAATTTTGAAAAAAAAGAAAAAAAAAGCGTAATCATGTATGTTAACATATATACTCACCTTTTGTAGAATAAGCCCAAACATTTTGACAAAGTTCCACAAATTTGATCCTCCCCACTGGTCTCTGCTTTAGTAAGTGTATTCTTCTGCGAACCTATCACTAAAACATGATGAAAATGAGCTTTTAATCCGTCATGAGGATTGAGTGAACAAATATAAGAATACATCAAAGTTATCAAGACATTTGCTTTCAACTGCATTAAAGCAATGAAAAAAATGTAAATAACAGCATTCTTCAAGCTATAGAAATCACGCTTCATAAGTCTAACTGCATGTTACTGCCACAGAAGCATATCTGACTCATACTGAAGGAAGAGATACTAAAAATATAGTCAAGTGTGCTCTCAAATTCTCTTTTTAATCTGTATATTTTTTTTATAGGCTCAAAAAGGATGACATCCAAGAGAAGCAGAACTTACAGGCCTCCTTTTTCTATGGGTTTAGAACTGATAAACTCATATAAAGTTCACCAGCCAGAGTCACTTAAGAGGTTGATCCTCCATACTGATGATAAATTGCCATGCATGTGTATGCTTGAGACATGATTAAACTACATATGTGACTGTGTGGATGATTTAAAATTGTACCAGCCTGTCAAAAAGGGAAAAGCATGAGGGTACTTACCGAAAAGTACGAAGACTGGTGTGGCTACATATCATTTCTTTGTATCCTCAATAAACATGGTTCGAGTCCAATGTTCAACATCCTCAGTTTGTGATGGCGAGGGAGGAAAAGTGGGACACTCCACAAGATACCATTCATCAATAAGGCCTTCATTTTTTCCAATATCAGACATCTCAGTTGCATAAAGAAAACTGGCTGCCAAACTTGGAAGATTGTTATCACTTAAATTTTTCTGAGAAAAAAACAAATAGTACAAAAATTATTAATCAGTCATGGAAAATGGATTTGAAACTTAATCTCCTATTCAAAATGTTAGAAAAGACAGGTTCTATGAAGATACATAAAGTGGGGAGCTTTTGTATCAAAAGCCAAAAAATGGACAGAGGAGTGTTCAATATTTCATCTTACAAAGCAGTTTATATGAGTAAGATAAAATTTCAAACCAATTCCTCTATAACGACCTTAAGGACCAAATTTATACCGTGATACTCTCCAGCAAAGTGGTAGATGAAATAGCTGAATTCATATCCCATACAGATTTGTTTAATTGTTGAACTTGCTTGCATGACCTGAAAATCAGGAGATTGTGTGACGCCCAACAGCATCACAATTACATGTATAAGTACTATTATATTAGAAAAAGATTGTTCATCATCCACGACAATGTGGTCAAAAGGTCTCACAAGCACATCAAAAATAGGATGACTCTCTTCTAAACAAGGCCAAAAAGAGCCGTGCAAAAATTACTAAAATAATTGTTTTTGCTTTTGCTCATACAATAATTCCTAAAACTTGCTTGCTTTTATTCTTAATTTGCATGGCAGAATGTTGCACCTCTGGTGACTCAAACTTACTGCAGGAGGCCCAAGCCATTAACAAGAACCAGGGCATGATGACTCAAGCTGAGTAACTACTCTTCCAGGATGACACGTAGCCGGTAGTTACGAATAGGCAATTGTAATGAGTTGTTATATAGGCAATTATAGTGAGGTGTGAGTTATTCTGTTTTTGGGGAATATTGTTTTGAGGCTCTAGCCTTGTAGCTAGAAGTCGTTATTGTTTCTCTTCATTAATATGACTCAATGAACACAGATCTATTACTATAGCTTCATTCTCTTTTATTTCATTAAATTACAGCTTATACCCAAACAAATATCCAATTACAGTAAACACATTCTAGCACATATTACTGGGACCTAACAAATTGGTATCAGAGCAAGGTTATTGCGGCAATGGCTAAAACAACAACCACCAGATTTGAGGGTAATCGATCAGAGACTATTGAGAAGGAGGTAGAAAATCTGAAGACGGATGTGGGAACGATGAGAGGGAGTCAGGAAGAATTGCGGGTAGACATGGAGGCTGTCAAAGATTATATGGCTGAGTTAAAGGGCTGGATGAAACGATTAGAGGAGAACGTGAGTCACAAAGACAAGGGGAAGGCTCCAGACCTTGGTGAGTCATCAGCTAGTGGTAATAAAGACACTGAAAAGGAGGAAGACAAAGTGGAGAGTGTGGATAAGGAAAAGCTTGAAAACAAAGTTCGTCGGCTTGAGTTACCAGTGTTCACCGGCGAGGATCCGTATGGGTGGCTGTTTCGGGCTGACCGTTATTTTCGAATCAATCAATTGAAGGACACAGAAAAGGTGGAGGCAGCGGCGTTGTGCATGGAGGGCAAGGCCCTTAACTGGTACCAGTGGGTGGAGACTCGCACACCGATTATGAGTTGGGCCAATTTCAAGGGTGCCATTATTCAACGCTTTAAACCGTCCCAAGAAGGTAGTGGTTATGAAGTTTTGATGGCGCTGAAGCAAGAAGGCTCAGTTACGGAGTACCGTGAGAAATTTGAATTGTTCTCGGCACCACTGAGCGACGCTTCCGATGAATTGCTTATGGGGGCGTTTGTTAATGGCGTTAAGGAAGAGATTAAGGCTGAGTTGAGAATGTTCAAGCCTGACACCTTGGTTGGGCTTATGGATATGGCCCACAAAATTGAAGAAAGAAATGCAGCCTTGGGCAGGGCTTATGAAACAAAAATCAGGCCATTGAAAACCAATTGGGCCCCTAGACAAACAACTTTTGTAGAAGGGCCCACTAGAGTATCTAATACCCTGGAGCCACACCACTCTGGTTCTTCAACTTTCACCAAAACTTTTGGATTAGGGCGTGAGGCACCAAATTCCAGTGTGGGGCGAGAGGCGCCTAGTTCCAACACCACTCAGAAACCCTATCAAACTAACGTTGTGACGGGAGGCCGACGGGAACCGTATCGCAGACTGTCTTACAAAGAAGAACAATACCGTCGCGAAAAGGGGCTTTGTTTCCGTTGCGAAGAAAAGTTCTTTCCGGGACATCGATGCAAGAATCTACAACTGCAGGTCCTGATGGTGGCCGATGATGAGGACGATGGTCTAGAGCAAGACCAAGTTAGGTTAAGTGCGGAGCCAATCTTGGTAACTGAGGGAGTGGAGGTAGAACTGTCAATGCATTCTCTTATGGGTTTCACATCCAACAGCACTATGAAGATTCGGGGTACCGTGCATGGCAGGGACGTGGTGGTCTTAATTGACAGTGGTGCTACTCATAACTTTGTCGCCATTAATGTCGCTCATGAGCTGGGGTTGGAGGTCGATACAGGGAAGCAGTTTGGGGTCCAAATTGGTAATGGAGTTCGTATCAAGGGCATGGGAGTTTGTCGTGGAATGACATTGTGGGTTCAAGGCCATAAGATAGTTCAGGATTTTTACTCTTTTGAGTTGGGAAGTGCTGATGTCGTGCTGGGAATTGCTTGGCTCAAGCACCTTGGGGAAGTCGCTGCTAATTATAGGGACCTCACGATGCAGTTCGATTGGCAGGGAGAGACGATACGGCTACAAGGGGATCCTGCCTTGGTGAGGTCGGTTGTTTCTCTTAAGACTCTGTTGCGAGTAATACAGGGGAATGCCACAGGGTATTGGGTGGATGTTTGTAAGATGCACGGGTTAAATACAGATGTGGGTTGGGATGATGTGCTGCGGGACTGTAATCGGCAACCCGAATTGCAGGGGTTATTAACTGAATTTATGACCATCTTTCAAGAATCTACAGGGCTGCCCCCTCAACGCCTACATGATCATGCTATTCCGTTACTTGCTGGCGAGAAACCCCCCAACATACGACCCTATCGGTACCCCCACTACCAAAAATTAGAGATTGAACGAATCATTTCAGATATGTTATCTTCGGGGATCATCAAACCTAGTACTAGTCCATTTTCAAGTCCTGTGTTGTTGGTACGCAAGAAAGATGGTGGTTGGCGATTTTGTGTCGACTATAGGGCATTGAATAGGATCACCATCCCGGATAAATTTCCAATCCCCGCCATTGATGAACTTCTCGACGAATTGGGTGGCGCCACGCTCTTTACAAAGTTGGATCTTAAATCTGGCTATCATCAAATTCGGGTCTCGGACGGGGACACGGCCAAGACAGCTTTTCGTACTCATGACGGACATTACGAATTTCTGGTCATGCCTTTTGGTCTGACAAATGCCCCTGCCACCTTTCAAGCACTGATGAATGATGTTTTCCGACCCCACTTACGGAAATTTATACTGGTTTTCTTCGACGACATTCTTATCTATAGTAGTGATTATACATCCCACTTACTCCATTTACGCACTGCCTTCCTACTGTTACGAGAACATCAGTTGGTGGTTAATCTTAAGAAGTGTTCTTTTTGTCAGCCCCAGTTGGAATATTTGGGGCATATCATCTCTACAGATGGGGTTGCTGCCGATCCGGCCAAAGTTGCGAATATGTTGGATTGGCCACCACCCAAGGATGTCAAAGGGTTGCGGGGATTCTTAGGCCTCACGGGCTACTACCGTAAGTTTGTGAAAGGTTACGGAGTCATTGCTCGACCTCTCACTCAGTTGTTAAAAAAGGGTTCCTTCCAATGGTCAGAAGAGGCACACACAAGCTTTCGAGTTCCTCAAAGTCGCAGTGGCTACTGTTCCAGTGTTGGCTGTTCCGGATTTCCAAAAAACCTTTGTCGTTGAAACCGACGCTTCAGGGGTTGGGGTTGGTGCCGTTTTGATGCAGGAAGGGCGTCCTTTGGCTTTTTTCAGTCAGGGTCTCTCTGATCGTGGACAGTTGAAATCAGTATATGAACGTGAATTAATGGCTGTCGTACTCGCAGTCCAAAAATGGCGCCACTACTTACTGGGTAGCCATTTCATCATCCGTACCGATCAGCGCGCACTACGTTTTCTTCTGGATCAACGACTGTTGGGCAGTGAACAACAGAAATGGGTCTCGAAATTGCTGGGTTTCGATTTCGAAATCCAATACAAGCCCGGGAACGAAAACCGTGCTGCTGATGCCCTTTCCCGAAAGCCATACCTGTTCACAACTGATCCACAACTGTCGGATACCGATTCCACTCACCTTTCCTGTACTATCCTGGCTCCTGCTCACCACTTCGTTGCCTTGTCTGTTGCCATGTGTGCAGGATTGGAAGGATTAGACAAGGAGACCCAGGAAGACAACCAACTTCGTAACATCATCCAGGACTTGATTAGCAACCCAGGAAGCCATTCGGGGTATAGTCTTCGAAAAGGTTGCCTTCTATTCCACGGCAAATTGATGCTACCCAAGAATTCTCCGCGAATCCCTCAATTGCTAGCCGAATTCCACTCTACTCCACAAGGGGGACATTCGGGATTTTTTCGGACTTACAAGCGCATATCCTCCGTTGTTCACTGGGAGGGTATCAAAAGGGATGTTCAACAGTTTGTGGCTACCTGCGACGTTTGCCAACGCAGTAAGTATGAGGCGCTTAAACCTGGGGGATTGTTGCAGCCACTTCCAATCCCAACTCAACCATGGAACGACATTTCGATGGATTTTATCAGTGGACTACCTAAATCCTTTGGTGTTGATACAATTTTCGTCGTGGTCGACCGTCTTACCAAATATGCCCATTTCCTAACCTTGGCGCATCCCTACACTGCTAAAGATGTCGCTGCCCTGTTTGTCAAGGAAGTGGTGCGCCTTCACGGGTATCCGCAGACCATTATCTCAGACCGTGACAGCATTTTTGTTAGCACTTTCTGGTCAGAACTATTCAAGCATTCGGGTACATCTCTCCACATGAGCTCGGCTTATCATCCCCAAACGGATGGTCAAACAGAAGTTGTAAACCGTTGTTTGGAGACTTACCTCCGTTGTTTTGTTAGCTATAAACCGAAACTGTGGTCGAAATGGCTCTCTTGGGCTGAGTACTGGTACAACACGACCTATCAAGCAGCTGCTGGCATGACACCCTTCAAGGCGTTATATGGCCGTGACCCTCCTGTCTTTCTGAAGTTTTCTGGTATTGGCTCAGTCGTGGACGAGGTGCAGCAGCAAATTCTTGACCGCAATATCATTCTCGGTGAGCTCAAGGATCATTTATTGGCTGCGCAGAACCGAATGAGGTGCCAAGCAAATCGAAAGCGTAGGGATATTTCTTTTGCTGTTGGTGACATGGTCTTCTTACGATTGCAACCGTACCGCTTCAAATCCTTAGCCAGAAAGACTTGTGAGAAGCTCAGTCCCAGATTTTATGGTCCTTACAAAGTGCTAAAACGCATTGGCGAAACTGCCTATCGCCTTGCGCTTCCTTCCACGGCAAAGATCCACCCAGTCTTTCACTCCTCACAACTCAAAAAGTCACTCTCTCCTGCCACTCCCGTGCAGCCTCTACCACCTTTTCTTTCTGATGAACTAGAGCTGCAGGTCTACCCTGAGACCATTTGCAAAACTCGAATGCTGCTGAATGGGGATGTGGAGGTGCTAGTGAAGTGGCTCCATTTACCTGATTATGAGAATACATGGGAACCCTATAATACCATCCAACTACAGTTTCCTCTTTTCCACCTTGAGGACAAGGTGAAACTGGCAGCGGGGAGTAATGTTGCACCTCTGGTGACTCAAACTTACTGCAGGAGGCCCAAGCCCATTAACAAGAACCAGGGCATGACTCAAGCTGAGTAACTACTCTTCCAGGATGACACGTAGCCGGTAGTTACGAATAGGCAATTGTAATGAGTTGTTATATAGGCAATTATAGTGAGGTGTGAGTTATTCGGTTTTTGGGGAATATTGTTTTGAGGCTCTAGCCTTGTAGCTAGAAGTCGTTATTGTTTCTCTTTCATTAATATGACTCAATGAACACAGATCTATTACTATAGCTTCATTCTCTTTTATTTCATTCAATTACAGCTTATACCCAAACAAATATCCAATTATAGTAAACACATTCTAGCGCAAATTACTGGGACCTAACACAGAACAATATCGATGGGGGCATGGAACATAAATTACAATATTGAGGAAAATTGGTAGATGTACCTCGAACAAGCCATTTTCAAGGAAAAAACAGACATAACTTCCTTGGACGAAGATAGTGTTGCCAATAATTTTGCAAATGCTTCAAAAGTAGATGCTTCAGAAGGAACATCCAAGCATAGGGAGTTATAAAAGTAAGCTATTAAGCACGCCACACTTTTCTTGAGAAGAGAAATCCCTTTCTGCAAGTCCTTGTGTGTTTCAACAGAATGTGGAGATGCAGAAGTATAATTAATAGTACTTCTAGAAGAATCAAGTTGGGGCCTTCTCTCGGATTCTATTGGAGCAACACCAAAGTTAATTAAGCTTCTATCAGTCCAAGAATTTTCTCCGCTACTGGAACAATAATTTTGGCGAGGAATAAACAGGGGATATTCATTGCTGCACGGGACAATTACAATCAGTCGTAAGATCTTATATATCTAAGTTAGCCTATTACACTCCCAGTCAATATACCTTCGAAAAGAAGGGCGTGCATCCCGATAAGAATCACGTTGCCATATTCGAGAGCAGGAACCCTGAGGGGAAGTTACAGAATAAATATAAACATGATCAAACCGAAACCAAATTATAAATACAGGGCAAATATCTTGTCTGTTTATTTTAATCCAAGAGGCAAGAACTACTGAACACTTCAAAAAGATAAAATAAAAATAAAAAAAAATAATAATAATAAAATAAAAAAATTATCTAGGAAAAAAGTTTCCAGTAAATATGGCAAAATTGGGAATATAATGGATTTATTTTTCTTTTACCGAACTATCAAAAATAAAAGATACCCGAAAAGACACAAGACAGATCTCTAAACATTCATAAAGCCAAAATTCATATAATGCTTATTCAGGAAGAGTAAGTGCTTGACAACATGCATATAAGAGTGTGTAAATAACCCAAACACGTAATAAGACTAATAGACTATTCAGGAAAGGGAAAGATCTTGAAGCTGTATGTTCAGTCTGATATTAGAAGGTTGCAAGCGATCCCAGGCGAAAGGATTGTTTCACCAAAATATTATAAGCCAATTTGATAACCACAACATTTTGAATAAAGCTTAAAAGATGCTATCAATAAAAATCAAAGGATGCTCCTATAAAGGTTGTGAGCAATAGATTACATCAATAATGTTTAAACAGCAGAATTTTTATTCAGCCAAATTATTGAGTCATCATAAATCACGCTTTTAATCCCCCAACAACTGTTTGGAGAGTCTAATCACCAAAAAAACTCAGCAAGTACTAAGAGATCCAAAAGCATGGTCTCGATGGAACCTCAAGCCATTTATAGAAGTAGCATCGGAGCTTACCGCAAAACCTGAGTTATGCAGAACAGGAACAGCCAAATTCTGGACCACAAGATTTAGAAGCTGCACCATGTATCTGTTCTCCAATCATAGGATTTAGTGATTAGTACGAAGCAGAAATATATCCAGCCAGGCTAATAACCAACAGAACTGAATTTTTAAAATGACCGGTAATTGTAGTCTGTGGGATTTCATAAACATTACCAACATTATTTTTCTTGTTTATTTGTCCATTTGGATGAGAACAGATGATTACAATTTTTTTTAAAAATAAAAAATATGTATGTATATTGTCAATGAAATAGAATAAAAAGATAATTACGTACAGTCTTAATGAAAGTTAAAAAGGATTACCCCAAAGATGCAGCAAGTTCTTCTGAGGAGACTGAGTGTGGGTCGAGTCCTCTAGGTAATCGTGCACCACAAATCTTGTCATACTGGCCACTAGATCCATCTCTTCTCTCTCCCTCTATATTCACCTGAAGAAACAAAATCAATGCATCATCTCTGAAAGCATCACAACAATCTCTTAGAAAAGTTAATGCTAGATATGAGAATCAACCAAAGCCATAGTCGTCGTCAAAGGCGTGCCTCAAGCTAAGCCTCAAACCACTGTGCCTCATTAAAGGTCAAACAAGGCAACCTTCATCAGACAAGAGCCTTTTGCCGGAGGTGCATGCCTTCGAAATGCGTCTAGGTGCGTCTCACATAAATGAGTGAGAAAAAACCTACCGAGTAACCAAACCAACTCGAAATAAAATTATATAACATTTCTTTGAAATATTAAAATAGGTTTTAAGGTAGGCTTTAAATTTCGACAAACATATTAAATTGTTTATCAGTATTGTATTATTATAATTATTTTTGATATATTTTCAGTGATTTCTCTTTATTTTAGTTGATTGGATATTTATATTTCCCTAGGACCTTTTGCGCACTTGTGCGCCTTACGCTTTAACAACACCGATCAGAGCACTCCACTACCGGACATGCCTTTGAGAACCAAGTGATCCTTTAGATGGAAACAACACACACACTCTTAAGCTTCAAACATCATTATAATATTTCATGTTTAAACTGCACTCCCAGCTGACGCAGTAATATAAAGCCTTGAAATTCAAATTCAATTAAAATTTCTTAAGCCTAAGCATTACAAGCCTTGGACTTCAATTAGATAAGCCTTTAGTACAACTTTTGCATCTTAGTTCATGTTTGAACTTTGAAATCCTTACCCGACATTGGGGGAACAATTTGCATATCTGTTTTATAACCACAGACTGTTTATGAAGAAGTTCAGAAACAATAGCCATCTGCAATTGTAGAAAATTGTTAAGCAACAAGCATGGTAGTTCAGTAAACAAAAGACATTTTATATAGACGAAAAAAGTGCAAACTAGGATGAAGATATAGAAAACGATTTAAAACTAGTAGAACAGGATCATCAATACATATAATTGTCAAAACCTCTATGAAAATTGTATTAAGAGATGATATATAAAAAAAATAAAAATAAAATGAAATTTGGATGATAGGCCTCACATGCCCCAAGCTCTGAGTGCAAATAAGGTTAGGATAGAATTTCTCTAGTTGTTCCACACGATTCTTTTCCATCTGCAAAGACGGAACACAAGCAGAAAACACATCTTCATTCATGCTGGAAACAAAATAAATCTTTTATAAATTCGTAATTGTACAACTAATAAAACTAAAGAATCTACAAGCATCTATAGTACCATGGAAATTGCTGATTCAAGAACCCCATATTTTACTTTCAAATCACAAGTTACCATCTCAATCTTCAACTTCCCTGTTGAAAATATAAAACATATAATTAAAGTAAAAGTTCAACAACCAACTTAAAATTGCATTAGAAGACAACAATTTAGAAGCAGCCAACCTTGCGAAAGTTGCTCTTTACTACGCTGGAGCTTTTCCCTCAAAATCGTTAGCTTATCATTCTGAAGCACTCTCCAATTCAGCTGATCATCAGCCTTGCCCTAACAATATTGATTTCGAAATTAAACTAAATCTAATAACAAAAACAAAACAAAAACAAAAACAAAAAAGAAGAAGAAGAAGAAGCAAACCTTAGCCACAAGAACTTCACTCAGTCTCAAATACAATGCATCTCGACGACTCTTCAGTGACTTCAACAAAGTATCACACTCCCTTAATCTAAATGTCACCAGATAAATACGGCATTATCATACGCATTAAACGCAACGTTTTCCACCGGAAAACAAGCGCAAATATATATATATATATTATATTGAAAAATAAAATAGGCTTGAAGGTTAGAGATACCTGTAATTGGCACAGCCTGCACAAATAGAAGCGCGATTTGAATTATCGCAAATAGCGCAGTTACTGGCTTTCTTGTTCATCCTCAAATTCATTGTTAACAAATTAATCAATTTATTTATTTATAATTCCAATTGCTGC
The DNA here is from genome assembly GCA_019454045.1 of Zanthoxylum bungeanum. Taxonomy (NCBI): domain Eukaryota; kingdom Viridiplantae; phylum Streptophyta; class Magnoliopsida; order Sapindales; family Rutaceae; genus Zanthoxylum; species Zanthoxylum bungeanum. The sequence goes on from SKCR01037673.1 coordinate 57,352, forward strand.
AGATTGGAACCACAAACTAGAGAATTTAATTCTTTGGAAAACATAAATTACTGAGATTCTGAAGGAGCAGGGCCGGAAATTAAAATCAACGGTGCAAGATCACCGGAGATTCATGATCGTAAGGAACCGTGCAATCGTGTAAGCTTTTTGTTCATGGCTTAGGCACAACTTTCAATTTTGCACCAGGAAGAAAAATAATAAGTTAAACATTCTCCCTTAAATTTTTGGGGAAATTAATGAATTTGTGAAATTTATAGGGGTCTCCCCGGGATGATAACAAGTTTAGGGGCAGTAACTTGTCATTCACAATTCAGTGAATTAAACGACATGTCATGTAAGCATTGACATTTTAAGTGGTATGCCGGTTGGATTTTACTACCTTTAACCGACCTGTCGTTTATTCTCAAAACTTTAGCATGTTTCCGCCCTTTATGATATAAATTTTTCTTTTAAATCAAGTCAAATTTATACATTTTCGTTTAATTCTATTGGTATAAAATTATCAAAGAGACAAGGAATTAAAAAATAAAAAATAAAACACACACTCCACACACGTGCGTTTGAAAAAAATATTTTTTTTTAACTTTTACTTTAAAACTTATAAATCTCCCAAAATATAAAGTATTTCATAAAAAATTATATATTATTAATTTACAAATCATAAATTTCAAATAATACTCATTTTAGATATGTTTCTAAAAAAGATTATAGATAAGTAGAGAAAATACTTTTTATAATATTTGAATAGAAAGTTATAAGAGAAGACTTGTATAACCTTTAGATTACACTAAGTAATGAAAAGTAAATATTATATATAATTACATAATTAATCTCATAATTCTAGCAATCAATACTAATTAGTAATAATTAGTATATTTCTAATTCTAACACTCCCCTCAAGTTGGAGCATACATATTATATGTATGATGCTTGCTACAATTAAGAGTGGCAAAAAAGTCCGGGTCCAGTTTGGTCCGTTCGGGATAAAAAAACTCGGGTCTGGGCTTTAAAATTAGAGGTCCGATTAGGGCCCGGGCCTGAGCCGGGCTCGACCCATGCTTAAAATAAATAAATTATATATATATATTTTTATATTAAAAAATGGTCAGGTTTTTCCCGGGCCCAGGCCTAAAAATTACTTCTCGGGCTCGGGCCGGGCTTTGATAAGCCCGATCTAAGGGTGGCAGAAAAGACCGGGTCAGGTCCGGCCCGGCTCGGGCCGGGCCCCATAATAAAAGAGCCCGAGCCGGGCTTTCCATTTTTGGCCCGGGCCAAAACCCAAGAAAAAAAAACATATATATATATATATATATATAATATATATATATTGAAAAATAAAATAGGCTTGAAGGTTAGAGATACCTGTAATTGGCACAGCCTGCACAAATAGAAGCGCGATTTGAATTATCGCAAATAGCGCAGTTACTGGCTTTCTTGTTCATCCTCAAATTCATTGTTAACAAATTAATCAATTTATTTATTTATAATTCCAATTGCTGCAGATTGGAACCACAAACTAGAGAATTTAATTCTTTGGAAAACATAAATTACTGAGATTCTGAAAGGAGCAGGGCCGGAAATTAAAATCAACGGTGCAAGATCACCGGAGATTCATGATCGTAAGGAACCGTGCAATCGTGTAAGCTTTTTGTTCATGGCTTAGGCACAACTTTCAATTTTGCACCAGGAAGAAAAATAATAAGTTAAACATTCTCCCTTAAATTTTTGGGGAAATTAATGAATTTGTGAAATTTATAGGGGTCTCCCCGGGATGATAACAAGTTTAGGGGCAGTAACTTGTCATTCACAATTCAGTGAATTAAACGACATGTCATGTAAGCATTGACATTTTAAGTGGTATGCCGGTTGGATTTTACTACCTTTAACCGACCTGTCGTTTATTCTCAAAACTTTAGCATGTTTCCGCCCTTTATGATATAATTTTTCTTTTAAATCAAGTCAAATTTATACATTTTCGTTTAATTCTATTGGTATAAAATTATCAAAGAGACAAGGAATTAAAAAATAAAAAATAAAACACACACTCCACACACGTGCGTTTGAAAAAAATATTTTTTTTTAACTTTTACTTTAAAACTTATAAATCTCCCAAAATATAAAGTATTTCATAAAAAATTATATATTATTAATTTACAAATCATAAATTTCAAATAATACTCATTTTAGATATGTTTCTAAAAAAGATTATAGATAAGTAGAGAAAATACTTTTTATAATATTTGAATAGAAAGTTATAAGAGAAGACTTGTATAACCTTTAGATTACACTAAGTAATGAAAAGTAAATATTATATATAATTACATAATTAATCTCATAATTCTAGCAATCAATACTAATTAGTAATAATTAGTATATTTCTAATTCTAACACTCCCCTCAAGTTGGAGCATACATATTATATGTATGATGCTTGCTACAATTAAGAGTGGCAAAAAAGTCCGGGTCCAGTTTGGTCCGTTCGGGATAAAAAAACTCGGGTCTGGGCTTTAAAATTAGAGGTCCGATTAGGGCCCGGGCCTGAGCCGGGCTCGACCCATGCTTAAAATAAATAAATTATATATATATATTTTTATATTAAAAAATGGTCAGGTTTTTCCCGGGCCCAGGCCTAAAAATTACTTCTCGGGCTCGGGCCGGGCTTTGATAAGCCCGATCTAAGGGTGGCAGAAAAGACCGGGTCAGGTCCGGCCCGGCTCGGGCCGGGCCCCATAATAAAAGAGCCCGAGCCGGGCTTTCCATTTTTGGCCCGGGCCAAAACCCAAGAAAAAAAAACATATATATATATATATCTATATTATATATATATATATATATGTTTGTAGCATTTGTATTTATTTATAGCATTTAAATTGTTAATTTATCAATGAAACTTGTGATTTATTTGTGAATTGTCTTTGCATATAGTGTGAATGTATTTTGTATTTGTATGTTTTTAATTTTTTTTAAAATTCGGGCCAGAAAAAATCCTGGGCCTGAGCCCGGCCCGTTGCCACTAGGGATGACAATTTTACCTGCAAACCCGCAAAAACCCGCCCGTAATGGGTAGGATTTGGTAAATATATTAGTGGGTGCGGTGCGGGTTTGGTAATTTAAAGCAGAGCCCGCTGCGGGTGCGGTGCGGGTTTGGTATTTAAGAAAAAAATGCGGGTATCCGTTGCTGGTATCCGCATACCCGCAATATTATTTTTTATTAATTAATATTTTTAGGACAATATAAAAAAACCTTCATAAAAACAACTAACAAAACCTAAACCTAAAACATTAATCCACAATTCCACACTCCCACTCAGCCGCAGCCCGCAACCTGCCCAACTGAAAATTTTTTGCATGACTATTATTGTTTTTTTAATCACACTTGTTAATAAAATTATAATACAAAAATTTGGATTAAGTTCACATGATCAGAAACGGGAGATGAGCAAAATAAGCTAGTGTTTGCTGTAACTTCAGTAGCTTTCCTGCTTCTTCATTACACTTACACCACTTGAGCCTTGTAAGTGTCACTTTTATTACACTTAGCATAAAACATATGACCAAAGGTTGGTGATTACTTTTTAGCTTATTTTCGATTGAGTTGGCTAACTTAGATAATTATAATTATGAAGGGAAGAACTCGTTTTAATTATGTTTATATGAAAAAATAAACATACGGTACTGAGTCTTTCATAATTTATGTTATCTATGTATTGTATATACATACATTGCATGTTATATATGTCAAATGAAAAACAAATGTGAAAACTACAGCTAGCAATTAAAAATAAATTATTTAATTAAAAAAAATATATTATTAAGAACACAAAGTAATTCAATATTTTAAAAACCCGTAAAAAATCTGTTGGGTACCAATACGGGTTTGGTAATTTATTTTTATATGCGGTGCGTGTTTGGTAATGAAAATTAAAACCCGCAACGGGTATGATGCGGGTTTGGTAATTTATTTACATATGCGGGTGCAGGTCTGGTAATGGAAAACCCGCACCATACCCTACCCACTGCCATCCCTAGTTGCCACCCTTAGCCCGATCCGAGCCCGACCCATTGCCATGCTTAGCTACAATGAAATTAATGCGAGGAACTCGAAGAGATTTAATAAGGATATCTGCTAATTGATGAAACTGGTAGCAATACATTCCCGATAGAATTTTCTCTCTGATAAAGTGAGAATCCACTTCTATGTGTTTGGCCTTCTCATGAAACACAACATTAGATGTGGTATGTAATGTTGTTTGATTGTAATAGATTATCTTCATTTGTACTCCTCCTCCAAACTTTAATTCCTACAATAACTGTTTTAATCAAACCAGCTCGCATGTTGCTAAAGCCATAGCCTAATATTTTACTTTTGCATTGGACCTAGCGATGACAACTTGCTTCTTACTCTTCCAAGATATTAGATTACCTCCAATCAGAACACAATATCAAGTATTAGGGCGTCTATCTGACGGAGAACCTGCCTAATCTGCCTCAAAAAATCCAATTACGTGAGTATTCCTCTTATCTTCATATATCATTCATTGGTCTGGTGCTCCTTTTAAACTCTTTCCAAGTGTGATTTCTATGTTATGTATGATCGTGCCTAAGAGCATATCTGTTGAAGTAGATTCATCTTTTTAATCAATCAAAATCCTTTCCTAAACCATACAAGCTTCTTCCAAAGAATACGACTATCTAGATATAGATGATGATATCTATACATATGGATCTTAAAAGAAGTCTGATGAGTGATTTCCTTAACTTATTCAAGGTCATTCAGCTAAATTATGGATAGAGAAGCGTCTTCATGATGAGCTTCTAGCAGACATCGTCCAGTCAAACACTTCTTCTTTAGTAGTGTGTCTCCAGCTTAGAGAATTTATCCAGCGTAGTGAAGTATTTAAGGAAGCTCACTCTTCATGTTGTATTTAAGAATATGCATAACATCATTCCAATGAATCTCACCAAGAGTTTATAGAAACTAGCTAACCACGCTTACAATAAAGGAAATATACGGTCGTGTGATTGTAAAATAGTTATGTTGGGGTTTTATAAGGAATATCAGGGTTAGCGCAGCGGAACGCGGAAAAACGATTTTTCCGATTTCAAAATTTTTTCTTATATTAATTAAATAAATATATTTATTTAATTAACCAATACTTAAAATCTGAAATTTTAACCCAAGAAATCATATTTCTTATAATTACCAAATTACCCCCAAATTTTACAAATTAATTATTTTGATCATTAAAATGTCAAATACATATTTAATTTATTCCAAATCAATCCCAAAATAATTTATACAATTTGCAATATAAACCATAAACTTTTCCAGAATTACGAAACTGCCTAGATTTTTCAAGAATTATGAAAACAACCCAGAATTTTCATTAATTATAATTTGGCCCAATTTGTTCAAAACACATCAAGATCAAACCCAATCAATCCCAAATTTGACATACATAAAATATACATCAAATTATATCATATATATAAAAATCCCAAAAATTTGAATGGGTTAAGAATCCTAATTTCACAAATTACTCAAATTGGACAATTTACATTAAATTGACAAAATTCAATACTTTAATCATCCAATTACCACACCAATCAAGTCTCACCATCATGAAATTAATCAAGAACAATTCTAGGTTAATTATGAATGTCTAATTAACTCTAGAATGGCAACTTTAATTTTTAATTAATTTATTAAGCTTAATTACAATAATAAGCAAATAAATTAATCATATATGCATAACATCCTCAAACAAGCTTCCAACAAATTTAATTACAAACTTAAGAGTACAGAGATCAATCTTAGTAACACAATTGAATATAAGATTAATAGAAACATTTTCTATCTTGAAGAAAATGGAAGAATACTTACAAAAATTTCCAAAATTAAGCTTTATCCTTTTTGATTTTCTTTCAAAATCTCTCAACTCACTTTGTAATTTTTGTTGAACTTGTGTAATTGTGAAAAATGAAAACCAAACAATTTTGATATTCAAATTCCCAAAATTTTGAATTTTGCTTCCAAAAAATAAATAACAATTATTTTATTTTTGTTTAAATTCAATTGGTACATATTTTAGCTTAATTAAAGTAACACTTTAACTTTAATGAAGTTATCAAAAATGTGTTCCAATAATAACATGCAATTTCCAAAGAAATCATTACTTAAAAGATATTTATTTTATTAATTTTTTTAATTATTTAATAATTAAATATTTAATTAATAAATATAAATATCTTAAATATATGTATTATATTTACATTAAATATCTCAAATACATATATTAATTATATAAGTTTAAATATCACAAATTGATATTTAATTAATATGTATTTAATAATATCAAATATTAAATACAAATACACATTAATTCGGAAAATGACCGTTAGGTCCCGTTTGCATGTATTTTTCGTTTAACCGTTAAACGAATTATAAATAATCAATATTATTCATAACAGTTGCCCTAGTGCTTTACGAGTATATTTCATTAGTGAGACTCTAGATTCAGGCATATCCGTCACGAAATCAAATTTCGTGTCCATAATTCACTCACCCGTAAATTATGATGAACACAGATAAACTCTCTGAATCATACAGGTCGAGGTCACTGCATACGTATAATCACTTCGTCATAGGTATCCGGATTATTCCAGAGATATAGATACAAACATCAAATCTCTATAGATATAATCACGTCGACGTTTCTATTAGCAATCTCTCAAAAACACTTAGAACTAATTTATATAGTGTACCACAGGCCTATGGATTTAACAGATTGCTAATTCCATATTGAATATCTATGCTCTGTATACAGAGCTGACAGATCCTATCTTGATACACACATGATATCCTGAGCATCAGTCTACATCCAACGAACAGGCGGAGGTCTCATCTAAATAGATCGGTGATGTGACTGACATATAAGTGTGGAGGATAACTCAGATATCCACAGTGGTATCTCAAGTCAAAGAATCACTATGCTCACTCAACCCGAGAAGATTCTTATTGATGTTGGTGTACCATCTATTAAGAATCTTCGGTGAGTCGTTCAATGTTTATCCGTTATAAACACCTACACGTCTATATGAGTCTCCAAGACTCATGGTTCACTAAGAAACCATCGGAATCCAAGATTCCAATATACGACATGTACCGGTCTCAACGAGTTTACTTTACTGACCAAGTAGTATAAACCTTGACCGGGAACAATCTAAGAATGACAACGTCATGATACAACTCAATGGCAGTTGCGACGCTTTTGCAACAATATCATAACTAATCATTCTAAGGTCGGTTACGTCTTTACTGAAATTACCTATAAGGAATGGCGACAAACAATCTCTATACCCAAGAGAGGGGGTGAATTGGGTTATCGCCTATAAATGCGGAATTAATAAATCTTTGCCGATTTTAGCTCTTATTACCAAATAAGTACTTAGGTTAATTTTCTCTATTTCAATTAATAACATATATGCAAGTTTTCTATTCAATAAACATAAACATAAATAAACTTGCAATAAGTAAAAGTATAAGGATAGAGAAATATGACACCGAAATTTATAGTGGTTCGACGAAACGTGCCTACGTCCACTCCCTCAAACCTCGCTTGAAGATTTCCACTTATAACGAGTTTGCGTGGTTCACTCGTAACCAAGAGTTTTCCGCAAAGGTGCACTCCAAACCTTTACAATGAGTTTTGTACGTAGGTGTACTCACGAACCTTTACAACTATCCAAATAATGGGATTTCATAAATTACAAGTGTTTTTGATAAATAAGATTTAAATCACACTTGGATACTCACAATGATAAAGAAGATTGTGTGAGTGGAATATCCAAGTGTTCTAAGCTCGCTACTAAATGTATAGAAGGTGTAGTGAATGAGCTTTGTATGAGTGTATAAGATTATGAAGGTTTATGACATTCTTGTTTTTGCCTTGGTAGAATGTGTATGAAGGTTTCTAAGTTCTCTAAACAAGTGCAAATGAGTTGGGGCTCTATTTATAACAAAAGAGAAGCAAATCCCCAACTGCCCTGTCTGAGACCGGTATGCCGGTCTCCAGACACTGGTATGCCGGTCTGGGGCTCCAACGGATACTAACGGCTATATTACCGTTGAACAAGTATACGTTAGGCCGGTATGAAAACCGGTATGAGGACTGGTATTGTCCGTGCCGGTTCTAGTATGTGTGCACAATGAAGAGCTAGACCGGTTAGGTCACCGGTATATAGATCGGTTTAGGTCATGCCGGTTCCAGTAAGGGAACTAGCCGTTGGGCTCACCGGTATGTATATCAGTTTGTGTTGTTCCGGTTCCATTAGCCATGCAATACTTAGGTTCACCGGTATGGTGACCGGTATGGGGACCGGTAAGGTCCGTGCTGGTTCCAGTGAGTGTGCAAAACATAAAACTTCACCGGTATGGACACCGGTAAGAGACCAGTATGCCGGTCTCAGTACCAAAAAAGCATATATGAAGATTTTAATGCATTTTGTACATGAACCTAATGCATCTAAGTGATTGTGCATGTTTTCTATGAGCTTAGGCACTTGAAAATACAATTCACATTACAATTAGAGCCTTAAGCTAAGACTTCGCGAGATTATCTCGATTTGCCGTAAGTCTTCACATTCTCGCTCTTCACCACGTTGTGCTTTGACATCTTTTTATATTGTCTCGCATTTGCGCGTCGAAGACTTCGCTCTCGTTGCATCATCAAAATCAATTACGCGATTGTGTCGCTAACAATCTCCCCATTTTTGATGATGAAAACCCCTTAAAACTTGTGAGCTTCTAGGAGTCCAAATATTGACGATTTTGCTCCCCCTCAATATAAGGCCCCCCTCAATGTGTGATTGTCTTCAAGATAGCTCTATAAGACTTAGACAAACTGTGGGAACACAGAAAACTGGACGACGCATGCTGTCCCTAGGCTCGTGGCCTAGTTGGGAGTACGGAGTAGCCAACAGAGGACTAAACCGGAGAATAATGGAGTCGCCACCCGGTGTGAACCGGGAAAATAAGATTTAAGGCCGCACTCACCCCTCGCAAGGGAAGACCTCAAACCATTGGGTTCGGAATGGTCCCTTACTCATGTCACTTGTAATGAAAGGATTTATGTAATAATTTAATTAAGCTTAAGTAACATTTATTTCCAAAAATATCATGCTTCTAGATTCATGTACATACATCAACAAGTTCATCACAACATGCAACATCACATGGCAATCTCATGAACATATTTCAATCCTATGATATGGAAAACTAAGAACAACCTAATCATGCTTGAATACAATCCCGAGAACACATAGAATGGATAAATGCAGGGATACAAATAATATGGTTGGCTATATAACACAAGAAGGATCAACCAAGAGGCAATTATGCATGAATATGATAAGACAGACTCAGTTCAGTGTGTTCGCGTTCGTGTAGCGTTCGTAAACGCGTTCGAACGGAAATGGGACAGAATGCTCACGTTCGAGTAGCGTTCGAACGGAAATGAAACAGAATGCTCGCGTTCGTATGGCGTTTGTTAACGCGTTCGAACGGAAATGAGACAGCATGCTCGCGTTCGTATGGCGTTCGTGAACGCATTCGAACGGAAGTGAGACCTGATGCATGATAAGGCAAAAACACATGCGCGTTCGTGTTGCGTTCGTAAACGCGTTCGAACGGGAACAGACCTGATGCATGAAATGAGACGCAATACATAAACAGCAAGATAAAGGGGCGCGGCGAAGTACTGCCGTAAAGGTGGCCTTTTGAGGGCTCTTGATCTCTCAAAGAGATGACCTTTAGACCAACATACTAAGCCCATGCGCGTCACATCACATCATGCATACAAACATAAAGACAATCACACTATTCTAAGTATGTCCGATTGAACGTGTCTTGCATCCAACCGAACACACATCAACCGGCGCGGCAAAGCATCGTGGTAAAGGGCTTTAGCCCCTCCCCATAGGGGATCTCACATCACACTTACTAAACCCATGCGCTCGGTTGAATCATGCATACGAAAATAAAGACAATCATATCAAACTAGGTATGCTCGATTGAACGTGTCTCGCATTCAACCGAACACACATCGATCGGTGCGGCAAAGCGTCGTGGTGAAGGATTTTAACCCCTCCAATTAGGGAACCTTTCATCGCACTTGCTAAGCCCATGCACTCGATCATATCATACAGGAATAAGCAACATACAGGATTTAAATGACAAGAAATAAATAAACCAAAGCAACTCCACACAAGAGAAGGTGCCGTTTACTCAGGTGGTACGTGGAGTTGTGTCCCATGTACAGACCGCACTACCGTCCATTCGGATTCGGCTACGGAATTTACGTCTGGGTTTCCATCCTATATACCACAAAAGACGACACTCTTCCATTTCATTCAAGCCACAACATGCATCCATAAACGACTCTCATGCGAATAGAATTCAATAATAATAATAAAAAAAACGAATATAAGCTAATGAAAATGTACCCTCAGGTCTAACCTTTTAAATCACCTCTCGGATGTACGGTACACGATCTTCGGAAGGGTGGATGCTCCGCAACTCTCCCGGTTCACTGGTTCACTGTTCTCGTTCGTTGTCTTTACTGTTTTGAGTCCGTTTTGCTACTGTTTCTTGTGGTTTCGCTGCCGTCTCCTCTTTATCTTTTGCTTCCTTTTTTTCTTGGGTGTGTTCTTCCTGTAATTTTTATGTGTGTTGTGTATCAGCTAGGGACTAGGGTTGAGAAGGTTGGTGAAGGGTTCTTTTTATAGGCAAAGGGTTGGGCTTGACAAGGAAAGGGATTTGGCTAATTGAAGAGGGATTTGATTTGGTTTGGTTAAGGGAAGTCAAAGATTGAGGGGGGACAAATCTTGGCTAGATAGGGAAGGTTGAATATTTGATTGGCTTGGATTAGGAATAAAATATTTTAAGTTTTGGGAATAATCTTATTAGATTGGGAATATAATTGGTTGATTGATTTTAATTAGGCATGATTATATTTTGATTTAGTATGTGATTTGTTTAATTTAGGCATGATTTTAGTTTAAGTTGGTAATTGTTTATTTTATGTTTGGTATATGTTTTATTTAATTATTTAATTAATTTAATTATTATCTTATTTAGTTAATGTTTTAATTAATATTTATTTATTTAAATTGGGATGTGTTTTATGGGCTTTGGGGGGCTAAATGGGCTGGATGTGAGGCTAGCAGCAAAACCAGAATTACCGACACCGTTCGAACGCATCATCGAACGCAGCACGAACGCCCGCAATCTGTTTTGACTTTCGAACGTATACACGAACGTAGCACCAACGAAAACAGTGAACCTTGTTTATTCTGAATTTCCCCTTCCGATGTCTGTTTCTCGTGACCTCCGTGACTTAAAAGGTAGTGTCTCCAAAATGAGACTCATCATAGGGACTTATGTGTAAAAATACAGTGCCTACACAAACACATTAATACAATTACTCCCCCTTAATCATAGGGTGAGGGTAAAACAAGTTTTAATCTCATTCTAATGATTTCTCCCCCTTTGACATCATCAAAAAGTGGAGAAGCAAGAAATTGAAATCTAAATGAGATATCAACTAACATGTGCAATAAATGATACCAAGATTTAAAAATATGCACATTTGGTATTCCCCCCTTTTGCCATAGGATGTAAAAAAAAATCATGTATAATGTATAAAAAAAAATTTATACCAATGATACCAACTAAAATTTTATACCAATGATTTCTCTTGACTAAATATTATCTTTAAGTATGATTTCTCCACAAATTTGATACCAATTAAAAATTAAATCAATATATTTCATGATACCAATTAATATATAATCAAATATTCATGCTTTTAATCAATATCAATGGAAAATTATGTCAATATGTAAATATGTTACATGGCAAAGGCATTTTCAATGTAAATCAACCAAGTAGTCACATACATGTAATTTAACTCAATAAATTCAATGTGATACCAATTGATATGAAAAATGGGTTTAACTTTATGATTAAGGCATTTAATGATATCAAATGGAAATAGATATCGGTAAAAGGTTGAATACATGCCTAATCATTTGTATGCTTCAAAACATTTAAACCAATTTGAAATATGCATACATACACAAGTTAGAGGAAACAGTACCAATGTTTCTGTGAATACGGATTTTACCTTTACCGTTGCGATTCCTCATTTCTTTGAGCCTTTGGGATCAATTTCCAATTCTCTTTAAAGATCCATTCCCAAAGCTCCCCTACAAAATTATCAATTGCACTTTGGTAACCAAACTTTCTTGGGTCAATTGGGGTTAATTTTGATCCCTTGAGGAATCCATGCATTTTCAATCGCATTTTTGTTCATGCATTCAAAAATTTTATGTCCATTTTCATTACATGCATGACATGTGACATTTTCATTTATAGCATTTTTAACATAAGAATCGGATGCCTTAACAAAATAATTTCTCAAAAATTTTCTCTTAATGTAAGGCCTATATCCTAATCCTTCTTTTTTAAAAGCACATTTTTGGGATCCAATAAGCAAATTAAAGTTTTTATGTCACAATGTGAATTTGCTAACAATATTTTATAAATCTACAATCTTAGTGTTTAATAAAATATTTTCATTTAAGATCGATTCGCAATCACATATTTTAGAGCTAGATGGCATATTAGATATGGCATTTTCAAGCTCTAGCTTTTTAATTTTTAAACATGAATTTTCATCATTTAAGCATGCAA